>JAZGTK010021445.1:0-10614 GCA_036877625.1 Ambastaia sidthimunki
GTCATTGAAATGCATTCTGTTTGCTCTGTAAAATTTACAAAATAAAAATAACTACAATATAATGCTATGAATGTCTCACCTTTATTAATCTGTCACAAGTGTCCATCCCTGTATATTGCAGGCTAAAATATTGGCGGTGAATTGTTGTCAATAAAGATTCTTAATCTGAATTCTGAGACAGTTTGGAGGGTCATGTGAAGTGATGCGGTGAGAGAGTGATTGTAAAAATGATTGACACTTGGAGAGATTGAGTGATGATGAGAGACCAAAAACAGAGTTTGGAGGACAGAAGAAAAAAACAACAGCCCTTTATTTATGAATTCAGATGAAAAGCAGCCCACTGGAGCATAGATGTGGAGGGAGTTGAAAATAAGGGAAGAGAGAGCGAGAGAGAATGAGGGAATGTTTTGGGTTGTTTTGGGGCTGATGCTGTTTTTACTGTGTGTTTCCTTTAGAGACAGAATGAAGCACAAAACACGCTTCTTATAAATAGTTTTTTATTAACATGTAAAATCTTACACCAGCAGTTATCCAGTTGGACAGAATAATTTCAGTCCGTGTCACAATAATACATCAATATTTTTAAGGACCTTTTGGCCCTGCCTTCCCATCTGTCCAGATCATCACACAGTCTTAATTCAAACATCATCATCTTGTTTCTTTTGCTTTATTTTACAAATTCCAATAAAACAATCACCGTTCATGCACATTCATTTTGCGGTATGAAATATCACAAGTGTTTGGAGCTGTAACAGTTTGACCCGCATTGACACTGAATGTGATCTTTTGATTTACTAAGTTTATTAAGTTTTACAAACGCAAGTACATCAGTTTATGTTGAACACCACAGCAGCATTACTAAGATGAAACTACGACACACCAAGATGCACCAGTTGGTCGAGTTACTTTACTAAGTTAAGGGTTTATTAAACACTTGCTTTGACCTGGTCAACTTCATTTCGTTTCGAGACTTGAGGTAACTCTGCACAGTGTGTTTTGCATTATTTGTGGGGATACACAATTAAATTAAAGTTGACTTAAATAAGTAAAAGTAATTAATAGTTTTGCATAAACCTTTTACACAATTAATGACAGTTCAGCATTTTCTGTGGAAACAAACCCTTCAGTCTTTGTACTGTTAAAAAACTGACCAAATACAGTACAAATACAGTGTTTACTGTACATTTACTGTACATCCAAAGATCAAAGTGGACTTGCTTTTTAAAACTCGGATGTGGTACCAATAAATAGGAATAACAACAACAACAACAAAAAAAGATACAATTAAAAAGATACATAAAAATAACAAATACATACATAATTAAATATCTCTGTTCTCAGCAAAGCACATTTTAATCATTCCACCATAAGGGAACGTTCTCTGTACAGTTGTTGGATAAAAGCTCTTCGTAAATATTAAAGTTCACCAAGACAAAGAGATTACTAAACAAGCATTTGTCATAAATACAGGTTATTTACCATAGTCATCAAAGGTATTAAGAACTGAGTGATCTTCCCACAGCAAAGATGGGTGAGATCACTCATTGAAGTTACTAAGATTAGTCTACTCTCATTATAATGACTAAGATCAGGTTACCCATGAGAGATACTGATATAAAACAGTAAAAGAGACGAGTACCCATAGAAACGTTAAACTATCGTTATGCTGGGCAATCGTTTGGATGTGACGATTCAAAGTGGCTGATGACGTGTTTTAAATGCATAGAGACATATGGAGTCATTTACTATCCTGTGGAAAAACTCCATTACTAAGATAACAGCTGTAAACAGAATGAGTATGCCAACATCATCATTGTGCTTTGAATCTCTCACAGGGTGACGTTTTTTCTTTCAAAGACTCTCCATAGAAAGTTATTTTTTATACCTCACGAGTTTATTCTCATGATTTAACTCGTGGGTTATTACTAAGATTGTTAAAGTTAGGTAAACTTTAGCTCTTGTTAAAAGTCATTTTTAACACCCTCAACGTTTGCTTGGGTTTGTCCAAATTTACTAAAAAGCAAAAAATAATGTTTTGTTAAGCATATGAGATAAAATGTTGTCATAGTGCAAGCAATGCCCAGTGATAAGCGGTCAAACAATATTTTGATGCTAAATGTTTTTCTGGCCAATAATTACATATAACAATTGAGAAATTAAGAAAATGGTGAGTTTTAAAATGCTTAATGATGTAATATACTAACAATTTTAATAAGTGCTTTAATGTTGCTGATAAAACATTATTACTCTCTACAATCAGTGCTAAAGCTTCTTTCCTAAAGAAGCCTCAAACCATTTCAGATTGAAATTTACAGCATATTGCCAAATTGTCTCTACACAACTGTCATTCATAATCTAAAGTACCTAAAATCTGAGGCTTAAATTTGACCATAAATTGGAAGATCCATTTAGTATACGAAAAAGTAAACCTTGTTTCTTTTTTTGGCAGATTGTAGATTTAAAATATTTGAGGCTTATAGAGTTCACAGTTCAGAGTTCACACGCACACACACACACACACACACGCACGCATGTACGCACACACACACACGCACGCTAATGATTAAAGATGAAAACATCTGTAATGTGTTAAAATTAGACACAGCCACCATAAACTTTAACAACATTCGTTTTTTCAGAAAGAAAACAACAGATTTTGTTGAGGTGAGAACAGGTTGTGGAGATTAGTTTAAAAAATAACCTGAACAAATCAAAGCAGAAGGTGTAAAAAAAACACTTTTTTTTTACAACTTTTGTGTGAATGTCAAGAAGATTTCCGTAGGGCAATCTAAAAACCCTACAGTGTGTAACATTCAGTGCCACGTATCAACTAATTACTGTCATTCACATGTTAACTGGAGGAATTGAAAAAATAAGATTAACTCATTTTTATGCACTTGTATGACACCAATGTGTCAGTCGTTCCATTTATCACAGCTTAAAAAAACACCATTTAAGTAACATGCAAACTGAGGTCTTCAAACTGTAACCGAGTAGCTTTAGTAAAGTAGTACTTTTAGTTTAGTTTCATCTATAAATGAACATAAAGCAGAAATGATCACACAGTATCAGATATGATGTTGCATGTGAAAAAATGTGAAAGAAAGTGTGTGTGACAAATATTGCATCTATCACATTAAATCTAAAATGTATAAACTCATAATGTCTGAAGGTTATAATGGTGAAACCATGCATTCATCATTTCAGTCATTTTAAAATCATAATGTTGTCTAAAATTACGGTAAGTTACTGTAAAACACAGTATGCGCAGATGTTCTGCTGGTGCACCCCTGCAGCGTGTTTTTAAACCTACAGTCAATAGAAGAACATGTTCTTGCAGCATTTTGGCAAATTCCCGTAAGTCTGCACCTGCAGACCTCAGAGAGGATGTTGTGGGAAGGTTATACGAAGATTGCCACAGTGTTTCTATAAGTGCAGCCGTGGAAGTCCCTCATTCTGAGTTTGCATAGCAATAAGGGTGTTTCACAGGAATATTCTTGCAATGTTTCGGGGAACGTTTGCTGCAAACCTAAGGGAGCCCTAGTTTTATAATTTTTCTGTTGAGTGTATAATTAATTGGTTGCATAGCACAAAGGGGAGGCGCTAGTGTACTTACCCTGCTAAAAGTGCTAACGATATTGGAGCGCTGGGAAAATGTAGATTTATGGTGCTGAATGGTCACAAACCAGTGAGCATACGGTGAGCATTTTTTTAACGTTGTTATAGCATTAGGGAAGAACTTGTTCTCCGGACATCTGTTAAGTATTTATGAATGGTTGGAGAAAACAACCTCCATCTATGGATAAAGATGAGCAGGTTTTTTTCAGGGGCAGATGTTTAAAGAGAAATACTGTTTTGGAATATTAACTATATCTTTCTCGCACCTCTGTCTGGTAATGACTTATTGCACTGTTCTGAATCATTAGCATGCACTCATTGAAAGTGATTGTGATACTTGTGAGATGTAATTAATGTTTCTAACACTGACGATTATAATTTTATGGATTTCCAACAAATGAGGTATTTTTTGGCAGACAGTGGTTTTTGAAGTGAGCGGTAAAAAACATTATTTGTGGGTTAAATTTGAACACTTTTGCAGCATTTCCGCTTTGTTTAAATGCATTGTGGGTATATTTATAGTTATATTGTGTTAGCCTTGGGCTGGTCATTGTTGTTGTTGCCAGGTGACTGTCTGTTGCTGCGCTCAGTCCCGCCCCTTGATGTCTCCTGCAGGAAGAGGCGGGGCTTACAGAGTGACAGCAGTATCCTGCGGTATTCCCTGCGGAAGTTCTGATTGAGCAGTCCGTACACTACAGCGTTCAGGCAGGAGTTAAAATATGCCATGAAATAACTCACCACGAACAGCCAATCGGGAACCATGGGTGCAACACGGGGCGGGTCCACCGCTACAGCTAGGCCAATCAAATTCAACGGTGCCCAGCAGACAGCAAACAACACAAAAACGACAAACATAGTTAGGAAATGGCGAAGCTCGCTCGGACGCAGCCGCGGGGTGACGTCGCTGGTGACACGTCTCCTGACGCGGAGCACCAGAACCCAAATCCTCAGGTAGCAGAACGTAACCACGGCGATGGGAAGCAGAAAATGCACAGTCACCACGGCGATAGTGTAACTCGCACTCGTTGTCTGACTGAAGGTGCAGGAATAAACCCGGGGGTCGTACGTCAATGATCCCAGCGCCAGGTTGGGAAGAATTGCGAGGGCGGTGAAAACCCAGACTAGAGTCAGCAGCGCTAGGGTTCCCGCGCGGCCGTAGACTCTCTCATAGGTGTTGGTCTGACAGATGAAACAGTAGCGGTTGATGGCGATAGCAGTGATGTTGAAGATGGAACCGATGACGCTCGCTCCCATCAGGAAACCGCTCACCTTGCACTCCGTCTCCCCCGGCAACCAGCCGGCATGCAGCATGGCGTGCAAAACCAGAGGGTATGGATAGCAAACCACCAGGAGGTCAGCGAAAGCCAGACTCACTACAAATGCATTACCTGCAGGTACACAAAGAAAAGCTCACTTTAGGGTACACATTTGTCCCCAATATAGTACACACACATACACACAGTGAATAAATCATTAAAGGAAACAGAAGTGAACTGTGGTGGACACATCGCGTGTGAAAGAGTCTGCGTGCTCATATGTGCGTGACAGTGTGTGTGAACACTGGTTGGGGAGCAGCTGTGTTTTGACTGTGAAGTTCACTTCAAGTTCACAACCATTAGACTGAGTGTAGTGCACCTGACACAGAAGTTCTGCTCTAAAGAGAGTATGTCTGCGTCTACCAGTCTGTCTGTGCTCTGCTTGTGTTTGTATGACTGTGTGTTGGTGAGTTTGTGTTTTCTATAGATCTGGTTGTATTACCTTTTACCGCTGAGTTCAGACAGAGTTCAACACATTTCAAATAGGTTTGTCATGGATACATACAGTACATTTGGTACATTAATTCAGTACATAAAGATAGAACAGTATAAGAACATTAAGGTGAATATTTCATATATGGTACCTCGTATAAATTACTTTATCATCATCCACCCATCACCGCATCGCTTGCATAATATTTCTCCTCATTTTGTCTTTCTTGTCTGGTTCTGTGCATGTCTGCCGTGTCTCTCTCTTTGTCTCACTCTTGCTGTCGATATCTCTAGCTGTATCTGAATTCAGATCTCTTTCCCTCTCACTTATTACAGCTCCAATCACCTTGACTCTTTCTTTGTCTTCTCTCACTAGAAGATTAAAAGAGAAAAGAAAAAGTATTTCTGGAGCGAGATTTCACAATGTTTTAATTGGATTGTCGAAAGTCCTATTAAGACAGAAATTAGGTGCGATCTCTCGATCGGAAGCCCAGAATATATATCTCTGAACCTAAAAACACACCCACAGAGTTTAGCTTTACGGCATGGGTCTTAATTTATGTCTGGGATTTAATTGCTCCCCCATTATGCAACTTTTTTAAAAGCACATCGTTCAAAACTTTCATGTTGCTAGTGACACACTGACCTCAGCAGGGTTTCTTATCAAGTGGCTGTTGTTTAACATTTAATGACTGCTCATCAAAGTGCTAATAGTGCAAGCTTTCTAGAATGAATATTTAATACCAAATCAAAAACTCGACTCAAACACGTGCACTGTATCACAGCCTGTAAATAAGCACAGGACTAAATATTTGTGTATAGCTTTCTGACACCCATCAGTTCCAAGTAAAACAAAACTTTCTGTTTAACATGAGCATAAACACACAGAATATACACACACATAAACACACACAATGAGGCGTCTCAAATGTAAATGAAATTACATTAGCATGCCGCTACTTTTGTTCAGCTAATTAATATACAGTACCTATATTATATCCACCATGTTTGTTTTCTCCTAGGGTTTAAAAAAAATGGAGGTGAAGATGTGTTGGAATCAAACGCATGTTCGACAGAGTTGACAGAGCAAAGAAACAAATAAAATTCAGCTTTGATAGCAACACACGCACACACACTCCAGTGCTCATTAGCCCTGATCCTACCCCATGCTGATGTGAAAGATGGTGAAGAATGAATGTGTGCCAGTTTACACAGATGCTTCCTGCTGGATTCCAAGATTTGACATTTGGAACAACATATAGGATGTTTGGTAAACACTATATGTGTGAACCACTGTATACACACACACCTGAAAGCTTTGAGTGTCAGTTTAACCTTCAGTTTGTTTTCTACACTGATGTTTTATGTCTCACATGAGGCGTCACAGAATTCACTGAAAAGACAAATCACAAATGAAAACTAAATAATGTTTCTTTTACACACTGCTGGGAATGTAAATGACCAAAAGCAGTAGATTCTAATTTTAACGCTGGGTGACCATTTCTGATAATAAGCCAAGCTGACATTATCAGAATAGTCAAATAAATATCAAGTCATTAATTGGTCTGGATAATATTACCAAATAATATCACCAAATGTCTCATCTTTGTGTATTTTATTTTTATGAAAGAACTTTTAAAAAAATATGAGACAAAGAAGATTATTAAATGAGACATAACTAAGAAGCCCATTAAAGGGGTTGTGACACAAAGAATTGAATTTTAATCTTTTGACCAGATTTCATTGTGCTATAACAACATCCAACATTTTAAAAGGACCATAAGGAAAATAAAATAATTTTAAAGATGTATGTCATGGTCCTGTCATGTCTCCTGAGATATGAAAGATACTTTCGAGCTGTTATCCAGCTGTTAGCTGTTATCGAGCTGGGTCTCCCACACACACACACACACACACACACACACACACACACACACACACACACACACACACACAGGCTTTAATTAACAATAGCATAACAGAGAAGCACAAACACGCATTAATGACAGCAACGAAGGGTAGCGCTTAGTCAACACCAGCGCTAATTAAATCTCTAATGACCCAACACTAACAAGGTCTTCACTAACTCAATCACTCTTTGGTAGGGTGAAAACACATACTCTACCCTGACCCTCCTCTACCTGACTGTATGTGTTTAAGATAAATGAATGTTGGTCTGAAGAGTTTCGTGTTGTAGCGGCTCTGCAGACAAAGGCCCCGGAGACTCTTGTAATCTCACTTGGCACCAATAACCCTGTATCTGAGGAAATTTTAGTGTGTTTGAGAGCGTGTGTGTAGAAAGGATCGGCTTTGTGGGATAATTACTCCAGCCTTTGCATTAAACGCTCACACACACACATGCAGAAAATGCATTTTTCTTTGTCAGCTACGGCTCGCATTCCCTGCGCCTTGCTGACGCGGACGGACTTCATTGACACCAGCTTTCAATGACCTTTACCATTTCAACCTCTATGGTTTTCGAAGCCACCCATCAGTTTTATAGCCCTTGAACTCTGACCTCTCCACCACTGTTATAAGAGATACCTTTTCTGGTGAATTTCAAATGTTTTGCCCTTTTTTAATTCTCTGCCTTGTTTTAAGCCTTAAACTTACACCGCATACATATTACTTCATGGCCTCTCAACAAAAGCTCTTGCAACACTTGAGCATGTGAAAAGCATTGCATATTTCACAAGGCTGCTAGGTGTGAAAAAGCAGGAAGTACTAAAAATTGTGCAATAAAATTAAAGAAGTAACATGCATGTGGGCTTTGAACAGACAAGTTGTGGTCGTTGTTTGATGCTTTGCAGAAATAAAAACATACTTTTTAATCTGACCTCATGATTGGCTGTGTTTCAAGGGTCAGTGGCAACGAGATAAAAGCTGAAATTGTTTGAACTTGCACGCAATGCGTTCATTGTGCAATGCATTCTGGGAATGTTGACAAACATGTGAGAAGACCTTTACAAGCACTTCCAGGTTAAGACACACTTCCATGAGAAAACAGAGAGGATGTCTTAAAGTCATTTATTTTACTCTGGGAGATTACACAGCTGCAAGCGTGTGATGAAACGCTGCTGGACAGAAGGATGGGCGTCATACTGTCATCTCATTTGCATAAACCCTACCCAAAGCCAATAGGATTACATTCCATCCAGAAACAAACCAGCCCAGCACAACAGCAAATAGTACCTTTAAGAAATGCTAAACACATATGATGTTTTTGGCAACATGCACTGCTTTAAAGAAGTTTTACGAGAAATAGCACCTCACAAACCTTTCAGCAAACAAAACATGTGACAATACACGTGACTTTTTCTTGCTTACCAGCATTTTATTTACATTTATGTTGTTGTTTTTGAAAAAACCTACAGAAATTTACCATTTGTATCTACTTACCAATTAGTTAAGCTTACAAGTCAACGCTTACTATTGTTGTATTAACTATTGTTGCAATATATCTGAGCAGTTAAATCTGTGAAAATGCTTATCTGGTCCTTAGTTTGGACACAGAACAACCCAGGCATATAAAGGAACAAAGGTGTCATCATTTTAGTACCCGTGTGTTACCCTACTGACAATTAATCACCACCGGTCAAAGTGAAGGGTGCAGTCAAGTATGAAAAACACACACACATTATCATGCAACCTTTCTCACAAGCCCATTGAGCATGTGAGCCTATATAGAACACCAGCAAGCTCATCATTTTATGTTACTAAGATACCGAATGTCACCTTGTGGTGACACAACATGAGGTCACAGAGCAGATCTGAATGTTAAACGTATCTTAAACAGTCAGTTTTAATGGAAAGGAACTGACTGGGATGGACTGGAGTAAAAAAGAGGGTGTTTTCCATTGCTCCATCCCTCTGTACTCAACCCTGTTTTAAATTAAAACTTGAATGTGGGGTTGAGCTGGTAAAGGGGCACATTGGCATGTTTACAGCGATGTGTGACGCTACCTGCACATTTCAAGATAAAAAATGTCAAAAAATCTGCAAAGATACAACGACATGCATGGGCGACCGACCTCGTTCCCGTCTGCTTGTGCTCTCTTACTCTCACATACTCACATTACTGATGGCTATTACCGAACAGAGCTGACATATCAAACTCTGACCTAATAGCACAGCGCTGTCGAATGGTGTGACAGCCTGTCTATATGGAGATATTGCAGTTCAAATCTGTGTTTACCCACTCACTCTTCCTCTCTGTCATTTTGCCGTCTTATTCCCTTCAACAGCCTGTGTTCTACTAAGGAGCAATAAGACGAAATCTATTCATGCCATTTCTGTCATCAAATCTGAATAACATTTTTTAGACCCATCAATCTCTGACATCACAAAAGACGCGAACAGTTACATTATCAGCACATTCTTGCCGACAGCTTCTGCAATTCCAAAAACACAAAACATGAGCGGTAAAACAATAGGAATTTTTAAAGCACCACTGACAAGCCCTCTCTCTCTTTCTCTCTCTTTCTCTCTCTCTCTCTCTCTCTCTCTTTGTCAGTGTCTTTTTTTCGTTTTTCATTCTTCTTGTCTTTCGTCTCTGTGAGGGTTTTTGTTTTATAAATCAAAGATTCATTTTACTTCACCTTTTTTAATGACGACAATACTGTCTGAAGCTTTGTACGACTCTCTAGAATGAATCACAATTATCACAACATAAGGGCATCACAAATGCGCAGCCAATCTTAGGCTTGAAACATTGAACACATTGCCAGAATAAAATAATGAAAAATGCTAATGAAGATTTAAAATTTGAAACCATATGGTCCTTCATATTATAGACTGATTGAGGTGAAATGACTATTCTGGGTGGAGTTAATTAGAATTGCTTTGCGTTTTCACTTTCTCACGTTTAATTGACGTTCTAAAAATCTGGATTGACTGATATTTACAACAGTTTACACACTGTCATTTTCACACACAATTGCACGTCTCAACACTAAATGCCTTTGGTTTCACCATAAATGATTATGAATGGAGCAAACACGTGCACACGTGCAGCTATCACCTTCACAAGCATGCCAGCGCTCTGATTCACGAGCTCATATTCTCTGTCTTCAAAGGTCTGTTAATATATCACTGTCAGTTGGCCTTGAGTGCCCCATGATTATTCTGTGGCTTTGAGTCTCTGTCTATCTTTTATATCTGTGAGTGTTATGTAATGTCAAACCGTCATGTCAATTAAACATGTATGTTTAATATATGTATACATTGCACATGAATGCACACACACACA
>JAZGTK010021446.1:0-10614 GCA_036877625.1 Ambastaia sidthimunki
AATCATTTATTATAACTGAAGTGCATGGAAGATTGCTTTGATATTTGCTAAACATGAGAGACACCCAAGCTAACAGGGAACATTCCAAGAACGTTGGTTAACATTCTCTCAAAGTTCTCTTAACGTTAGCAAAATGTTGTTTAATATTATACCTCATATATATGAAAAACATATAATGGAACATTTTAAAAATGTTACAGCATTGAAAAAAATGATTAAACAGTGTTCTTATAACCAAGCAATAAAGTTAACACAATGTATACAAAACTGGATGTACTGAATGTTACTGATTTATGTTATTTAATGGGAAAGTCAGGAAAACATTCTTACAACCTAAAACTTTGGGCTGGGACTGAGATACAGACTATCTGTGCACATTAAAATGAGGTTCTAAGACAATCAATATTCAAAATGCATTAAAATAAAAACTTTAACGCAAATAAAAATGTTTCTAACTCTCATCAAAATGCAAAAGTGCTGGTTTACAGATTATATAACAATTGACCAAGCTGTTAATTTGAGCAGTATAAAAATTCAAGGGCAGATTTAAGGCAAAGGTGTTTTATATTTACAGCAGATGTGTGTGATGTGTGAGGATTAGAGTGGAATACAGTACTGAGACATACAGTAGTTAATCACAGCTAGCTGAGAGGTGAACAATGGGTAATGATAGCAGTCTTATCACTTACTCACCATACAATACAATCCAACATTACCACTGAATACTTGTGAATTATAACATCCCAGACTCTCTCACACATGTATATATACTTTAAATATGAACACAGACTCCCCGTGGTGTAAAATCTGATGTTCTGGGTTCAAACCTTTTGCATGAGCAGAAATCAAAGTGGATGCAGGTGCTGTGTGTGTGTGTGTGTGTGTGGCATCCCTCTCATAATGTGTGTGTGTGTGTGTGTGTTTACCCTGCCAACAATTTTAGTTTGTAAAAATGTTTCCATTAAGTAACAAAAACGTTATTTTTATAGTTCTAAGAACGTTCAAAACGTACAGTTTTCTGACGTCGCATTAACACTATTGCGTATAATAGTTTTTCATTATGTAATGTTCCACCAAAATCTTAAGATTAACATTTTTAATATATATAACATTGAAAAGGTTTTACTAACAATGCAGCAAGAACTTTTTCGATAACTTTGAGAGAATGTTAGCCAATGTTCTGAGAATGCTCCTTGTTAGCCGAGATACAGTACATCAGTCATAGCTTGTCAACCTCAACTCCATGTGCAGAAATATCCATACATCATATTCACTGAGTATAAATGACCGTACATCCCTGGAGATTGTATTGTGTTGTGTGTTATTTGTGTTATCTTCTTTAAAAGGCGGGGTGTCATTGTGTTCCACTAATGAGGCCTCTGTAAGCGCAGGGCCCTGCAGGGGTCTTGTAATCCACTGTGTGTCACCATGTGTGTGTGTGTGTGTGTTTGCTGACCAGACTTCTGTTTGAGGAGGGGGCGTGAGGCGATACATTTACACTTGTGTGTGTGTGTTCCTACACACTTTGTCATTTGACAGACTGACAGAGAATTCAAGCCACGCACAAGAGGAGAGATAGAGAACCGGGCTCACTGAATACTGTATGTTTGCCTATCTGATCCACTACCTGCTGGGCCAATACAATACGAGCTCGCACACAATGGTTATTTAATGCAGTTCTTCAGACAGCACTGTATGGAAGTCACTGTAATCACAAATGAATTTTTCAGGGGGACATCTGAAGTAAACTCAGATCTTCAGTCCTGTTCTTCTCACCATCACCCACATAAAACTGAAGTTCCTCTCACACTATTTAGTTCCTAAGATTTTACTGTCTTCTGTCTGCCGTAACAATTGTATCAAACTCTTTTCTCTCTCTCATTGCCATTCGAAGACAAAACACAAACTATCCTGGTTCAGATTTGTACCTGGTTCCAACCACGATCCAGACAAAATCCCCACAGACTGCTGTTGCACAGAAACGGTCTAGAGTTTGGTCCAGAATATCCAACTTTTAGATCCTGACAGATCCACAGGTTTCAGTAATTCCAGACGGAGAGGCCGTGAGTTGTGTGGATTCATCCGAATGTCTTGTTCATACTGGCCCTGGATCGCTCAGTCTCATATATGACTGCTGACCGATACAATGGAACATTGTGTTTAGGACAATCCCCATTTACCCAGTACAAAGACCATTGAATTACCTACAGTCATCCCAGGATTATCACATTCCCAAAAGACATAAACTAACACACACCCAGAAGCTCGGAGATTTGACATATGTATTTGATAGCTGCTTCACCAATCACCTTCATGCAACTAAAAGCACATTTATACTAAAACCTATCACACTAACAGCATTAAACAGGAAACCTCAAATTGGTGCATATACCTAACCAGGCCTTTACGTGTTCTTTATTCGCAGTTGTGCATGTCTCAAAGTAGCAGAAGTGAATTCAAAAATGTGTTTTTTGCGGATGTAAGATAAAACAACAACCGAAACTCTAGTTATTGTATTCACGCTGAGTCTCTCCAGCTATAATGAACTAACCCCATTAACACTGTTAACAGCAGCGCGCGCGGATGTGGATTCCGCCTTTAAATCTAACAAGCGAAGTGTTCAGATGAAAACGAATCATTTATTAGTGTAAACATGCATTACTGCTCAAAAGACGCATGTTTATTGGTATAGTGTCATTTCGGACCATTCACATGTAAATTCTTCCTATGAAGTGCATTTTGGCAGGCAGTAGGTTATTTCGGAATAATTTGTTTACTAGTTTCCATTTTTACTTATTATTATTATTATTAAGATCGGTTAGCTTTTCAATTTTTAAGATGTATTTTAATTAAACATCGAAACTACAGTAATGCATGTTGTCCTTGATAAATGCGTTTGCACTGCGTTTTATTAGATGGCTGATGAGATTACAACGATCTTTTGACCGAGTTAAACAAACGGAGATTAAAGAAAAGCAGCATCGCATGCAAACTTTGCGCATTGAATTCTTGGTCACTTCGACGCGTTTCCAGTCCTTTCCACAAACAAGACTTGCGACTTCCAAACCATGTTATGCCATCATAACAATCTTTTATCTTTTATGAGTCTTATCTGGCTGGAATTACTTAGTTAAAGTAGTTATAGTTAAAGTTCAACAGCATTTCATCATAATCATCTGCCTGTCGGAGATCGAATTAGTCTCCAATTAACAAATACTCAATCATGCGGGTCTCGTGAGCCAAATGATAAAACAAGACGCTCGACTTCAATTCGATTATCTCCGGTATCATTAGACTGTCTAACATGTATTATGCCTAAATCGTATCGATTAACTCAGGCCGCAGGTTTCGCTGTTGCGCCGGGTAGACATGAGCCAGACCGTAAGATAAAAATCTCAACTTTGATCACTGCGGTCATTGAATTAAGCGGCTATTTCTGATCAGACGAGTCTGTGTTTAATCAAGGTGTCAAAGCTTTTCATGATTCCATTATGGCTGCCGTGTAGCTGAGAGCCCGAGGGCATTCACAACACACCCGAGTCTCTCACCACACACGGGCGGCAGGTGCATCAGACGTGCGCCCGCCGCAAATCTCTGGCCCGTGTTGTCTGTAGGCAATGGCCCAGCTAAAGGGGAACGTTGCCAGAACGTTATGCAAAAGTTGGCATAACTTTTCTAACGTTATAAATCATATGTCTATCAAAAACTGTATTTTGATGTGGTTAGTGGAACGTTTTAAAAACGTTATAGAAATGACAACGTTTCAACGACGTTCTTATGTCTAAGCAATGGCGTTAATACAACATCTAAAAACAACTGGACATTTAAAATATAGAACATTAAAAATAACACTTTTAACGTTTTTGTTACCTACTGGAAACGTTAGGGAAACGTTTATATTACCCCACATTGTTAGTTGGTCGTTTTGTCGTTAGTCGTTTTGCATTTGTAATGTAGTCAATCACAGAATGACATTGAATATTTGATGGATATTGTTCGAGCCACGTGAATTGTTTTTAATTGTTTGTTTTTATTGTAGAATATCAGTAAACAAAATGAAAACTAGATTTATCAGAATACACAGAACGTCAACAGGCATGGAAAGCAAATCTCGCACTTTTAAAGTGTCCCTGTGATAACATTATTACGACTTCAAAAAGAAAACTTTCTATAAAGATAACACAACGTCCAATAAGACTCAAACATGGGGATTGTAAAAACGTCCAGTATGAGTTTGGACTCTAACTGATGTCCAGGAAGACATTGCACACAAATATCTATAGAAATACATACAGGAATCTTTTGCACAGTCCATACGGATGTTTGCCTGTTGATGGCATTACTTGTTTTTAATTTCCCGTATGATTGTCTATATTAGTATTATCATTGAGAAAAGTGTTTGTGAAGATATCGCACAGATATCTCTTTAGGAAGGACTGGAGTGGAAGCTCCTGTCTCATTTGTTCAGTGGAGTTTGTACATGCTTGACAAGCTGAGAGCAGCAATTGTCTTCGCTGGACATGACCTGTGAAATCAAAGGGTCACCGAGGCAAATGTTTGGCTCACACAATCTTGAATTGTGTTCCAGTGAGACTGTAGCTTTAGTCAAAATACTAAAGCAATGCAAATGAATTTTAATCATGATTTGGAACTAATAAAACATGAATCTTCTTGCAGTAATACTTTGTATGTATTTTAACTTTCAGAATATTTTTATCCAGTTAATTAACTCCAAATTATGATTTTTCCATTGACATTTCTAACAAAACCACCGACGACTTCGTTTAACATTCCTCTCCATTAATCAAATAACGTTATTAAATATGTTCTTTATACACGTTTCGTGGGGGCATCGGCTTTATCTCTGGGGTGAAACTTCTTCGCTTCACACCTTTAATCCACTCCTCCGCGCCCCCATTGGTCCGCGGCCCATTTAAAGCCCCACTTGATCTCCGTGATCTATCAGGACGAATTCCTCAAAGAATCAGGACGCAGATCAGCATGTATCTGGACCCGATGCTCCCCGAGCTCCAAATGCGCCCCACAACAGCCATGATGTTGGACAGCCAACAGTGTCATTACGCACCAGCCGAGCAGAACGAGCCGCGGATGACGGTGCGGTGCCCCGTATCCTCTCCATCAAGCCCGGTGTCGGTAGGTTCCGAGTCCAGCTGCTCAAGCCCGGAAGCGAAAGCGGCCGTGGAAACCCGGGTGAGACGCCCTCTAAACGCGTTCATCATCTGGACCAAAGAGGAACGCAGACGCCTTGCGCAGCTAAACCCCGACCTGGAGAATACAGACCTCAGTAAAATTCTCGGTAAGTGCGAACACACGGATGTAAATACAGAGTTTAATTATGTTGCTGTACTTTCTGTGTTGTTGCATTAAGCTTTTCTGAATGTCAGCTGGGCTCCTGATACTGTAGTTTAACAAAAATGTGTGTAATAGTGTGACTGATGTAACATTATTGTGTCCTTCACAATAACATTATAGTATTTTATAAACTAAAAGCTCTTTTTTGGTCATTTCTCATAGGTAAGACATGGAAGGCCATGTCTCTGGCAGAGAAGCGCCCATACATGCAGGAAGCAGAAAGGCTACGGATCCAACACACCATCGACCATCCCAACTACAAATACAGGCCCAGACGACGAAAGTGCAACAAACGTGGCAACAAGACCCCTCCAAACGAAACCAGCTCTTCTCCAAATGGCACCTTTCACCTCAGCTACATGTTCCAACAGCCACCGTCCAACCACCAACACACATACAACCAATTCAACTCCTATAATCTCCCACACAGTGGCTTTCCGTTCATAAACCACCCTTCAGCGTTCCAGTACGAGCCAACGTCATCAAACGGAGACCAGATGTTCCCTGGTGGTGCTGCATTATTGAATTCATCTTCAGCGCACCCATCTCTGCCTGCGTACCCAGAGCCGCTGTTTTATTCCCAGAATTCCTTGCAGCAGAGGGGGGCGGAATCTCACGAATGGCGCGGAACGGAGCCGTGTGCATGTGTGCTTTGTTTTGGTGGACCTTCTCTGGAGTTCTATCTAGAACAGGTGAGATCGGACATGTTGGACCAGCTTGACCGCAGTGAATTTGACCAGTATCTCAATCCAACCCGGCCTGAAGACCAGAAGAGACCATAACATAAACTAGTTAACATAAACTTTGATTACTAGTTGCATTCTAAGACCACAAACTGGTCAAACCTCAGATGTTTATTATGCTGCTGCCACTGAAACATTTCTTACTGTGAGACAGTAAATACTGAATGTATAAAATATTTATTTCCATTTATTGCCATTGTTTCATTTGATTTGTGTATTTAAATTTTTTTTTTTTTACTTGTGATAAAGTTGACTTGAGATTTTATAAATAAAATATCTGTAAATATTTTGGATGAAAGTCTATACGTTTATTTCCTTGATGGATGTTAGAAACACAACATGTTCAAAACTTTCTCTCTATTATAAAACAGAAAACCAAAAACACATTCAAACACAAAAAACTCATAATGTAAAAACCCTCACTGTGTAAAAATGTGGAATAATTCAGGGGATAAAACTTAATCTGTTAGTTTTGCAAGGTGGAGCAAATCTCTGCTGTTTCAGACGCACCTTTCAATCAACAAACCCACCCGCTCAAAGCCCACAATCCCCAAATCCACTGATCAATGAGTCTGGAATACATAAACTGTCTCCATATTATCTTCATTCTATACAGAATAAATTGTACACAATGTTATAGCAAATATAATCTAATTTTAACAAATGTAAATTCATTTACCACATTTATTCTCAGCAAAGAGATTATGTTTACACAATATTCCATGTCTACCACAGACTACACTGGCATGAGTTCAAGGAAACATGTCCTATAAATGAGTATGTACTATTCGAACCTCAAAGTTCTGCACGCAAAACAGAAATGGACAAGTATTGACAAATATGCAATAGGCTTATTAAAATATTTTATAAAAAAATTAAAAGCTTTGCAACTATGGAAAACTAAAAATAGAAAATTAAATCTCCTGGCACATGTCAGGAAAAATGTGCTTTTATCACACATTCCTCAGATACTTTAAGATCCAAATTCCATAACATGGCATTTTCCTCTCTTACAATAAACTCAAACAATAAACCGAATTCTGAGTCCAATTGCAAAAATGAATTTACTGTAGTGTTGTCAGGGACATGTTTAACCCTATGTGCTCTGGCAGGAAGCAATTCCAAGAATGTTCCAAAAGCATTAAAATGATGAATTAAAGGTGGAGAACATGAGTGGAACATTCAGAAGGCATCAAAGAATTTTAGCAGATGTTGGGAAAAAGGAACCGAGACAGGAAGTGGTGAGTGGAGTCTCAGTCTGGAGTCACACAGACAGGTCATCAAATACAGACCCAGAGGAAGAGATGAAGAATAGTCAACAATATGAAAGGAAAAAACGGGAATATGAGAGCAATTCAGAATATATATCAGATCATACAAAGAGTGTGGAAATTTTACCTTTAGTTTTGGAAAATCACCATCTGGTCGACCATAGTTAAAAAAATAATTTTCATTGCAACAATAAGTTTAAGATCAAACTGTTGTCCTGAAGATTAGTGTGATCTGACAATTAAAGAAACAATTCACTTAAAAATGAACATTTACTCATCCACGTCATTCCAAACTTGTGTTTTTTTGCTTCTGAGCAACACAAAAGAAGATATTTTGAAGTACGTTGGTAACCAAACAACCATTAACTTACACAAAAGTACACAAAACCCCTGAAACATTTCTCAAAATCTTCTTTTGTGTTCCACAGAAGAGTAATTGATTAAGTGGTCAGTAATTCATAAAAAAAAACGTTTGAGGTGAACTATCCTTTCTCTGCCTATATGGCCTGCATATCCAGATGCCTAAAAATATGTTTGGTGAGTGTTTACACACAGTAGCTTGACATCTAACTCCTTCCTCTGCCCCAGTGGTGTGTGTGTGTGTGTGTGTGTCTTTGATCTCTCTGGTATTTTTATATGACCTGAGACCTAATGAGAGGGCAAGTGTGTGTGTGTGTGTGTGTGTGTGTGTGTGATTTTGATTTACATACAATGTAAATAGCTTTTACGTTGTCTTTGTGTTAAACTGTCATCCTGGAAATAAAATTCTCTTTACTCCACCCCATTGAACTCTGTGTGTAAGTGTGTGTGTGTGGTTTTACTTTGTGGGCACTTTGGGGACAAATTCTTAGAGAGGTTCGACAATGTCCTCACTCGAAATGCAAAAATAACTTAGGGGTAAATTTGGCTTAGTCTGTATTAATATATTTAGTTTTATATACAAACAACTGTCCCTTCACACCATCTCAAAAACATCTAGAGTTTATAATTCACAAAGCTAAGTCAATATTCAGCAAAATGACATTCCTGGCATTCTTTACATAAGATAAATGTCCCCACAACATTGCATTATGAAAACCGTTCAGAGTTATTTGACCTATATGACCGTGAGCGCGTGGGCAGATTAATTTGAGTAGAAGCTTTTCATGAGTTTGTGATTATCCTGTGATGTGAGTCAGAGGTAGAAAGATGTGGCACAGAAAACCATTCTGGCCGTAACACAGCTACAATCATTGAGCATCCATCCACATTCATGTGTCAAAAGAGGATGTTTAACCATACATCCCCTGAACACTTCCTCTGAGCCACAGTTTCCCTTTAACTTCATCTACAGCACCTCAGTCTCCTTCATATACCCTCACTTTAGTCAAGACAAGTGAAATGTCACAATCCACAATTGCTCTCACATATCCTAATACTAAGTCCTTAAACAGTATCTCCCAGTTATTAAAGACAAATAAACAGTCAGAAATAAAATAACAAAGAAGCAAATTACAAATAAAGAACAAATAAAGATAACACAAAGATACAAATAAAGTTTTTTTAGGTATTTTTAAGTATTTCAATATCAGAAATTAAAAGAATCAAATGTAAAATAATACAGTTGCCTTTATTGTATAAAATAAATAGGCATAAATTAAACTTATTAAAGCTGTAAATGTCTTTTTCTTTAGTTGCTTGATTCATTAACATTATAGACAGCTAGAAGTCTATTAATCTGCACACACACACACACACAAACACACACACAGCCACCTGTCAGTCAGACAGTGTGCTAGTTCCTTAAAGAATTGTCTCTTTAAAAACCTATTTGTGTGTAACATCTCTATCAAGCACTTCCAGATCTACATTCATCCATGTTTCTCCATCTCTCTTACATGCCCTGCAGTCCTGTGTAGAAAAATCTCTCTCCCAGTTGACAGATTATATCGTCCCCATGATATATATGGTCACACCTCCAGTTTGAATTTGAAGCCTAAAACAAGAGCTTGAGCAGTTGCGTGTGGGTTTGCCAGGGAACGTCTGGAGAAGTCCGAGGCTGGACGCGGTGTATTTATTGTTGTTACAGTGCAGGGATGTCAGATAACGTCTGTGCTCAGCTGATAGCGCCTGTGTTATTGTAAGGCCACAAGGCCATCAGATAAAGAGCTACAGTGGGGATCAGCTCTGTTTGAGATGGTGCTGAGCCAGAACCTTCAAATCCTGCTGAGAGTAGACGTCACCACCTGCACACATGCACTGAACCTACATATGTACATATACAGGACATATACATATACAGTAGACATATATACAGTACACATACCTATACAGTAGACATACACAATAGACATACATACAGTACACATACCTATACAGTAGACATATACAGTAGACAAACATATACACATCTATACAGCACGCACACATACATTATATACATACATACATACAGGACACATACAAATCCATTCAAATGACATATACTGTACATATACACATACCCGTATACATACATAGTACATATATACATATACACACACGAGACTCAGTGAGGATAAAGAGCAAAACAAAAAATGATTTTTGCATAAAACACATTACATATATTCATTTTAATTACTGTATTCATATTTTATTTAGATAATAATTATTAATACTGATAATAACCCCATAAATGACTAATCTTCAGCATCTAAAGCAACTCAAACAGTTGAGTAATGAGTGATGCTGTGTTTTTTCTTAACAATCAGACTTTCTCGTAGTGGACAGAACAGTTTAAACATCCCACAGACCTGCATTTAAAAGACCTAAACCGTATCTGGAGACCACAGAGACTTAAATCACTTTATATATCAATCATATATCACATAAATCTATAAACAACTAACAACTGTAGTGTGCTAAAAACATTTATATTCTACAGAAACGCTCATGGTATCCCGTTACATTACATTCAACAGACAAACAAACTGCTGGGCCTCAGCGTATAGAAACTGTGATCACCTTTTCTATAGTGTTCTGAAATATTAGCCATAAGAGGATCTTTAGCATGTGTATATGTGTGTGTGTGAGTGTGTGTATGTGTGTGTGTGTGTGTGTGTGTGTGTTTGTGTTTTGATTGACAGGCACTTTATCTACGCAGGGATCAGAAAGGGAAGCTGCTCATCTGACCCAGTCATAGGAAGTTAGTACAAGGGCTAAAGTGTGAAATCACTTCTCATTATCTGTGTGTATGTGTGTGTGTGTGT
>JAZGTK010021447.1:0-10614 GCA_036877625.1 Ambastaia sidthimunki
CTGTTTGTGGTTTATTTGGCTTCTGGTTACGTTTCTTTATTTACATTAACCGGAACTGTAAAGGTAACGTTATGTCCTCCCTACAGGATAAACGAGTAAAGATTACTGACAAAGGTGAAAACTGATTTTTGGGAAACTGTGTTAGTGTCGTTTAGATAAAAATATAAACAAAACAAAAACGTAGTCGGTGATGATAAGATTAATGGTAGGATGCAGAACAATAATTACAGATGCCCAAATTACTAGAAATTATAATTACTTTACTAACATTATTATTAGGTAATATATCATATAATATGACTAATCTTTATTGTAATAATTTGGAGTAAATATCTATTAATATTTATACCTAAAACACGGACGTTAGATACACGCCTAAAAATTGTAATCAATATAGTAGATCTCTATCCAATCCGAGTGAAGAGCGTCACGTTAGCCACGCCCCCGACTGTAAAGAGCCAATGACATCGCAGACATTTACCTTCATCAGACAAGCAAGAAATGAAACTGTCAAATTATGAATGCGTCCTAAATAATATTTATTTCCCTTACAATAGTGTGAATTATCCAGTGAGAGTTTTTAAGCGTTTTAGGTGCATTTTAAGTGATTTGTGCATGAGCTTTTTGTTTGGGAGCGATGACTGTACTGTTGTTATCAGACAGCGGCCATCTGCGGAAGTGCTTTAATGTTTCCCACTGACCCACTTAAGGCAAGAATGGCTCTAAACGTAGCATGAATCAAAAGGTACGACGCAGTTTTTCACGGTTTTTATAAGTTATAATGGCATCATATTTGCTTTAGTTTGAACCGGGGTCATTGACCGAACACATGCCGGTCAGTATGCTTGGGTTCGGTCGCCTCTCCGCCGAGGGTAAAGTCGGAATCGCATCGGGGGTCGTTTTCTTCTCCATGGTTATATCCAGGACACTCATCTCGGAGCGGGTTGATAAAGACACCCGGGCTTTGTTGTTTCGTATCCAGTTTGTCCTGTTCATCAACTCTCTTCTGCTTCTGGGTTCGCTGTACATCTGGAAGCGTGTGGTGAGACGGCTGTGTGGACTCAGAGGTGCGTCTTCCTCTGTTCTGCAAAGATGTTGGCGTCTGGTTGTTCTGCTGTTTCTCGTCCTCGTCCATGGGAGTTACTTGAGTATGTTTTTCCTTGTGGACACGGAACCTCACTGGTTTTCATTACTGAGTTTCTCGTGTCTGGGCATTTATGTCATCCTGCTGTTCTTCCTGGTGGTGTTTGGATGCTTAAATCGCATCCGCAGGCTTCTCTCGCACAGTCGCAGTGGAGAGGATGCGGGAGCAAGTGGGTCGGCCAGCCAGACGGTGTTGGCTTTAATAGTAACAGCAGTGTTGGCAGTGTACGGTTTGGTCAATGCAGCTCAACCTCCGCGTGTAACTGAGGTGGAGATCCCAATACAGAAGCTCCCAGAGTCTTTGAACGGGCTCAGGTTGGTGCTTCTGTCCGACATCCATCTGGGCCCCACAATCGGGCGCTCCAAACTCCAGCGCATCGTTACCATGGTGAATCAGCTGGAACCAGGTGACCACACCTCAGCATTGTGAGGTTTCATTTGAAATGCTAATACGTACTCAATGTTTTTGTGCAACTAAAATGTTATTGTGTCTGTGTGTTGAATGTTATTGTGTCTGTGTGTTGAATGTTATTGTGTCTGTGTGTTGTGTCTGTGTGTTGAATGTTATTGTGTCTGTGTGTTGAATGTTATTGTGTTTGTGTTGAATGTTATTGTGTCTGTGTGTTGAATGTTATTGTGTCTGTGTGTTGAATGTTATTGTGTCTGTGTGTTGTGTCTGTGTGTTGTGTCTGTGTGTTGAATGTTATTGTGTGTTGAATGGTATTGTGTCTGTGTGTTGAATGTTATTGTGTTTGTGTTGAATGTTATTGTGTCTGTGTGTTGTGTCTGTGTGTTGAATGTTATTGTGTCTGTGTAGATGTGGTGGTGATAGTTGGAGATTTGACGGACTCTCAGGTCACTCGGTTGAGGAGCGCTGCAGAACCGCTGGGACAGATGAAGGTTCGACTGGGTTCCTATTTTGCTACAGGTTAGTCTTAGTAGAAATACAGGATAAATGGGGTTACAGTTGCTTGTTGTATGAAGGTATGTTGAATGTTTTTTGCTGGCATAAAGGCAATCATGATTACTACACTGCGGATGTTGAAAGCTGGTTTGAGCTGTTGCGTTCAATGGGCATCGAGCCTCTTCACAACAGCCACGCAAAGGTGTTCCAACCTGAACAAGCTCAAGACTGGATTTGCCTCGCCGGCATTGATGACCTAGAAGCCCGCATGCTACGGTTAGTCCACAGTGGTCATAAAGCCCCTTTGGACACATACAAATGTGGTGCTACTTTTGTAATTTCCCATTGGGCTCATGTGAGTGATGTTGCTTTGGTTAAAGGTACCCGGGTCATGGCATGGATGTTGAGAAAGCTCTCACTGGTTGCACTACAGAAAGCCCCATTATTCTTCTTGCCCATCAACCCCACGCAGCCAAACAGGCTCTTCAGAAAAGGCCAGACATCAGCTTGGTACTTTCAGGTATGGTGCTTAAACTTTTATTCAGTTTAAGATCGTAGTATTAGCTTCTGCACCTCAAGAGGAGTTTAATCTCTGACCTTCTGCGGGACTCAAAATGCGAATTTGTGTTTGTGTAGGTCACACACACGCTGGTCAGCTGTTCCCGCTCACCATCCTGGCATTCCTGGCAAACCCGTTCTTCTGCGGACTCTACCGTGTGTCTGAACACACTATGGTCTATGTTACCCCCGGAACTGGTTATTATGGCATTCCAATGAGAATTGCAAGCCATTCAGAGATTACCAAAATTACACTAAAACGTGCTTAAAAGAACCCAGACAAACTCAAAATGCAGGAATCAAAACACATGTTCCCTCATACTCATTATTTCATTATTCTATACACTGTCACACATAGGATTAAATCACATAATATGTGCATTTTTAAACGAATATTTTAAGGTAAAAAATACAGTTAACTATTTATTTAAAATACAATTAAATTAATGCATAATTGTTACACATGCAGTTTAGTTTAGGGTGTTCATACTATGATTTAAGACAAAATGAAAGAAATGTGTTATTATATACAGAAAGATGGTAAGTGCATCTTGGACAAAGCAAGAAAAGTCAGTTCATCTGAATTTGTCTTGCAATGTATTGTTTTTCCCCAAAACATTTGAATAATTCAAGCACTTTAATGATAAAATATTAAAATTCCCAAAGTGCCATTTTTAAACTACTGAATATTTATGTTATATTCAGGTCTATTTTTTTTTATTTTACTTGCAAATTGTAGCCAAACCCAAATTCACTGTCAATCAGGGACTTTATAAATCATGTATTGTGATTAAATTTCTGATTAAAGATTATTATTGAGGCCAAGCATCTGTATCAATATACGTTTACGCATGAAACCAATAAGAAAGGCATTAGCAACTTCAGAACATAATTACTTTCACTCAATCTCATTATTTGAAATTTTATTATCTCAAACAAGTGAAAAACAAAGATACAAAACAATCAAGCCAATGCTGTAAACAGTTCATTTCTCAGACGGTGGAGCTTTTTTCTTCACAGCCCGTATCAGCGCTTGCTGGACCACCGGATAGAGTTTGTGACAGCCGTCCAGACAGGTTCTCACGGCATCCGTCAGCGTTTCCTCCCTCAAGTCCCCTTGTGCATTTAAACCAGACACTTGATTTAGGTTGGGAAGCAAAGCCACGGTGACACATCCCTGATTCTCCCCGTATCCCGCCTGCCAGTCCCCGCACTCCTCCGCGTACGACGGGTCAACGAGACACGAGTCTCCGTTCTGCCGCAGCGCGCAGCCCAACACCACGTCGTACATTTCAATACCGGCATCCGCCAGGGCCATAGAGGCGCAGGTCACGGCATGTGCAAAAACCGAGCCGTCATTTTCCAGAACCATGACGTTAACCTCGATCTGAGAGCGTGGGTACTTGTGCAAGCAAATCCCGGGTTGCAAGCTGTCCAGCAGCCCCGCGGACAGGTCTCTTTCCTCGCTGCCTTGGATCCAGGCACCGCGTTTGATACAGGAAAACGGTGCAAACCTAAAGTCGCAAACGAGGCGACCGGTCTTCATGTCCGTTTCGTCCTTGCGTTCAGTTTCTCTCGGGCCGTACACCGAACATATGATTTTGGTGTTTCCAGCCTCCAGGTAAGCCGAACCTTTCGCTTGACTGATCAGTCCGCAGCGCGCAAACACGGGCCGGACATCTCCGTTCCCCCGGACGCCTTCCCTGCCGCTGGCTTTAGAAACTGTGTTTGGGGTGAGAAAAAGCAACGGGGACTGTGACTCCTCTGGTCCACGAATACGTTTCGTGTCAACAGGCATTTTTATTAAACCCACGTGTTATGAAAACTGGGCGAAACGGGTCAGGTCGCGTTCGAGGAAAACGACGCGGCTGGAAACGGCTAGTTGTGCCCTACTGCCATCTACAGGAAAATGCATAAGGTTTCATCAAATTGAGCGTTTGAATCTAGGCTCAATGAAGCATTTGACTGAACTTTCCGTGTTTTTACCGCCATCTACCGGAAACACGACGGTACCAGCCGCGTGCACGGCTGAAGGAGGGTGGTCTCCAAGCCGGGGGTCGAAATCGGGCACAAGACCGACACTTTTTAAGATTTGAGCACTGTTAAATGGTTTAAAAGTTCAGATAAATGTAGGCATGTTAAAACCTGATAAGCTCTAAATGCACACATGCCTTTTTGTCTGTGTGAAAATTAAATCAATATAACACCGCACCCAGCTCCAAAAGCTACATATGAATGAAAAATTATTAGTCTTAAGTCTGCATTTTTATTTTATTAACTTATTTTCGGGACTGGCACATTTAACATTTCTTTGTAAAAAATAAACTTTGCGTTTGCACCAGAGAGACAGACACGTGCCTCTCCAATAAGCGCTTTAATGAATGTTTACGCACGGGGTTCAAACAGAGCGCAAGGCAATCTAATGAAGTTTACACAGCTCTTAAAATCTTAAAAAACACAAATCCAACCTGAATTACTTCTGTTTTAGACAAAACTGGCTTTTATTGTGTGAGTTGCTACCCAAAGGTCGCTTTTCTGTGAACCCAGATGTTAAAATTTCTCCTATATGCGCATCTTTAGGTAAGCAATCACCAAGGGTCGGAACCCACTGTTACAAACTCTAGCACGTCTTTACAACATTTCTCACTTTGCGATGACATTTTTAAGGGGTCTTATTTGAGACAGACTCTCCTGTACTAAACGCAACAGTGATTTTGGACCAGGCAAATGCGGATGTCTTGGAAACGAAACGTTCATTATATTGGTAGCAAGGTTTCTGTGTCACTGTTACTGTCTTAGAGTAGAAAAGGACTTCATCACATTACAAAGCGGCGTTTAAGAGCTACCGACCTCCGAGATTTCATCAGACCCACGACCATGGAGGAACTGGCCCGGGAGAGCATCCGCAGCATCAGTCTCCTGTCCAAACCGGCGCGGGATTCGGACGTCCCCCGGCTCGGCTCGTTTGGGGCCATTTTCATCATGCTTAAATCTGCTCTGGGTGCGGGACTGCTTAACTTTCCCTGGGCGTTTGAGAAAGCCGGCGGTGTGAACACAGCCATTAGTGTGGAAATGGTGTGTTGTCATTTTGATGAATGTAGACAAGTCATTTTTACACAAGGGCACTTACAAATGTTCCCTTAATTGCAGATGCTGAAGGTTCAGCTTTACCTTTGATTATGTTATAATATTAAGTAATTAAAATACCCTTAATTTAACTTGCACTGTGTTTCTGATGTTGAAAGTAATGTAGAAGCATTTGTGTAAATCTCTTGTGTTTGTTTATTTTGTGTTTGCTAGAGAAAGTTTCACTCTTTGTTGTACCTAATGAAACTAAACATTGGGTGTTTTTGAGAAAGATATGGTATTCTTAGGTAGTTAGTGAAACGTTTAAAAAACGTTACAGAATAAATTCTAATATATATGTAATATATTATAATATATATATATATTATAATATATAATATAATACATTATATAATATATATATAATGCTAATACAACATCTAAAAAGCTGGTTTTAAATGTTTTGAATAGAACATTCGAAATAACATTTTTAAATATTTTGTTACATTATGAAAACATTATGGTAACGTTCTTACAATCTAAAATTGTTAGCTGGGTCATTGGGTTTTAGAGTCCTCCTGAAAACTAGAAGTTGTATGCTAGCTAGCCCACATATAGTTTAACACACTGCTGTTAGTGCATTGTGTGATTTAAAGTCTCTCTCTCAGGTGTCTCTGGTATTTCTGATCAGTGGGTTGGTTATTCTTGGCTATGCGTCGTCAGTCAGCCGGCAGAACACTTACCATGATGTGGTGCGTGAGTTGTGTGGACGGAGGATCGGACATCTGTGTGAGATCTGCTTTGTTTTTAACCTCTTCATGATCTCTGTTGCCTTTCTGGTGGTTGTTCAGGATCAACTGGATAAATGTAAGTTGTGTACCTGCGTTGTTTATGAATTGTATAAATGTCATTTTGTGTGTATGTGTCTGTCTATCTATACAAGTCATTTTGTGTGTATGTGTCTGTCTATAAGAGGATGTTTTAAACTGCAATCTATAGCTTTTTTGGGCTAAAAATAAATAAAAAACAGTAATTAAGGAGGTACACGATGGATCAGTGTTCAAAACAGTGAGTGTTCTTTTCTTACCCTGATTCGTGACGGTAAATTTGTAATAATGATTTATAATTTAAGCTTAACTTCAACATGCACAATGAAAAGTTTGTTTGTGTGTTACAGTGTGTCTGTCTCTGTATGAGACAGTGACGGGTGCTACAGAAGGAGACATGCCGTATCACTGGTACACAGATCACCGGTTTGCCTTCTTTTTAATGTGCATTATTATCATCCTTCCACTCTCAATCCCCAAAGAGATCAGCATTCAAAAATACACCAGGCGAGTGTTGAAAGTACAAAGAAATATGTTTCTGTTATTGCCTAAATAGTTCTGAACTGTATAATGCTGTCATCAGTTAAAGGTCTTGTGAGAGGTTCTGCAGTACATCCCAGCTAACAGGAAATTGTCAAAATGTTAACTAACGTTCTCTAAATGTCCTCTCAAAGTTATCAAAAAAGTTCTGGTAGATTGGTATTTTTAATGTTATAAATCAAACATTATTCTTAAAACTGTTAGTGAATGAGTTTATAAACATTACAGAATTTAAATTAAAAATGTTTAAATAAAGTTCTTATAAACAAGCAATAACAGTAATATAACATTTAAAGAACCTGACATTTTGAACATTAAAAAAAATCATTTTTAACGTCTTGTTACTTATGTTTTTACAACCTACAATTATTAGCTGGGATACATCATACTTTTTCATAAATGCTCTGATTAATTTTCTCATCTCTGAAAGTTTCTTTACGTGTAATATTTGCAGTGTTCTGGGTACTCTGGCTGCTACATACCTCACCGTGGCTGTAATTGCAAAATATTACCTAAAAGATGAGCACACAGCTGACCTTACACCAGAACACAGTGAAGGGTGAGTGGCGTATCAATATAAATCCTTATAAAAACTTTCTATGTTCATGTAAGTTTTGTATATATAGTTGTGTGTCTACACTTTTTAGGGATTAATTTATGTTTCCTTTGTGTTTGTAACAGGTTGGAATCGTGGGCTTCCATGTTTAGTGTGGTTCCAACTATCTGCTTTGGTTTCCAGGTCAGACTGTGTATATAAAAACATTTATTTATATCAGAAGTGCTTTATTCTAACACATTATGATTGAAGCTTGAATGCTATCCTGTTTATCAGCGGGTTTGTTTATATTACAGTGCCATGAAGCATCTATTGCTATATACAGCAGCATGGAAAACAAAAAAATTATACACTGGGTCTTCATCTCAGTTATTTCTATGATTTTCTGCCTGCTAATTTATACTCTCACGGGTAGGTCATATTTTTATTCTCTGTGATTATCTTATTTGAGGAAAATCAGATAATTTCTGGTGAATTTATTTCTAACATTGAGAGACACATTGTGGCGATACTGCAGGTGTGTTTGGCTTTCTTACATTTGGACGGGAAGTAGCTTCAGATATCCTGATGTCATATCCTGGAAATGATGTGGTGATGATTATTGCAAGACTGCTGTTTGGGATTTCAATCATAACCATCTATCCCATAATACTGCTGTTGGGCAGGTACAGTAAACCATGATTAAAGGGCATCTGCATAGCTCACTGTACTCTGCATACATCCAAACCAATGTTTGTGTGTCAATATTTGTGTGTTGATGGCAGATCTGTGATCCTCACACAAATATTGCGTTTCTGGGGGAAACGGGCTCTGATCACGTCTGTGTTCGAGTGTCGGTGCCGTTATATTCTGACGGTTCTCTGGATTGCCGTGACGCTCCTCATCGCCATGTTTGTACCAGACATGAGTGAGGTCATCAGTGTAATCGGGGGGATTAGTGCCTTCTTCATCTTTATCTTTCCTGGTAAGACCCTCATTACAACAACACACACGTTACACAGTTAACAGGCAGCATATAAACATACCCAGCTAACAATTTTAGGTTGTAAGAACGTTTCCATTAAGTCACAAAAATGGTATTAAATATTACTTTGAATGTCCTAGGACATTGTATTAACATTATTCAAATGTTTTTTGATTCTGTAATGTTTTTAAAACAGTCCACTAACAACATAAAAATAACATTTTTGATATATGATATATAATGTTAAAAAGTTCTTCTAACATTACTGCAAGAACATTTTTAATGACTTTCAGAGAACCTTACGGAACTGTAGCCAATGTTCTGAAAACATTCCCTTTTAGTTGGGTACATGCTTCTATAGAGATTGCTAATTATTAAATATTAAATATTGCTAATCAAGTTCACCCTTTGCAGGCCTGTGCCTCATTTTCGCCATGCAGACTGAACCTATAAATTACAGGATGAGGTGGGTAACATCTGTGTCATCTTTTCTGTTTTAAAAGAGCAAAAAATTTGCTCCTTTTAACACTTGCTTTATTTCTGTCTTTTTCAGAAAGCTCTTGACAGGTTGGGGCGTAGTTACTGTCACCACTGGAGCCTTTATCTTTGGCCAGAGCACAACTATAGCTGTTATGGAGCTGTTGCACAAGTTCTAAATAATGTTAGAAAACTGATTTATTAAATGCATCTTGTAAATGAGTTAAAACAATACAAGAAAACACCACACTGTCTGTTTTTCAGTATAAGATCTAGGCAATGCACAGAGATCATATTTTTGTTGGTTTGCTGAATTACCTTGATACCTTTTAATATAATTTAGATCTAATTAAATTATATATTTGTGTATGTTTAGACAATAATAATAGTATATTCTCAGTGTTACATAAAATGACTGTATGGCAATGATGTCTGACGCTGTGTACGAATATGCATGAATGTAAAGACTGTGCATTAACTTATTAAACAGTTATTTTTAATCGCGTTGAATGGGTCATTGTTCATAATTCTGTTTCAATATTTGAACCAAATAAGCACCAGATACACTATGTGATAAGCACACAAATAAATCCCATGTACTATTTAAAGTAGAATTAACTAAGATTACCTGTAATAAAAAATAAATATGTAAATGTGATCACGTGACCAGAAACCGGAAGTAATTTTCTCCGTTGTGCTGAGCGGAGCTGAACCAACTCAACCTATTGCGAGAAAATTAACAATAATGTTTTGATAGGTTTCCATCAATATTGATTATAAGAACCGATTGACAGTCATATAGACTTTCCCTCATGGATGAAAAGTGTTGATCGCATCTGAGGGCACTTTTGCGTGTGAATTAGCAGGTTAGCTGAGCTTCATCATGACGGTCGCGGTGTTTTTCGGCTGCACGTTCATCGCTTTCGGCCCGGCTGTGTCTTTGTTCTTGTTTACAATCGCCCGGGATCCGCTGCGAGTGATTTTCCTCATAGCGGGGTATGTATGACCTGAGATCGGTTGTGGTTTGTGGTCCTGAATCTGGCCTGAACACGACACATCACATCTGGAGCTAAAAAAAATCACTGACCTAGAAATACTATCAAAATGCAATTCGAACTGTCTCTATGAACCATAAATGCAAATGCAGAAAGGTTTTAAGTAAGAAGTTATGAGCACTGACTAGTAAAACTAGTATGTAAAGTTTAACAAAGCGTGGCTTTGTTACTGAATTGTTTACGTGGATTTTGTGAAACTGACATGAACGCTGAACTTCTCAGAATGATCCAGATGAATACAGACAATATTTACTGACACTGTAACTGTCTGAACAAGCCTCATAACTTTTGCAGTATGTGTCATAACATGTAACCCTGTTGTGTGTTCCAGGGCTTTTTTCTGGCTGGTGTCTCTGCTGTTGTCGTCTCTGGTGTGGTTCATCACGGTTCAGATCAGCAATAAGAGCAGTGCTGCTCAACAGAAGGGGCTGCTTGTTTTCGGTGTGGTGCTGTCTGTACTGCTTCAAGAAGCTTTCAGATTTGCTTACTACAAATTGCTGAAGTAAGAACCCGGAGTCGGTTTT
>JAZGTK010021448.1:0-10614 GCA_036877625.1 Ambastaia sidthimunki
TTGCCTAGTCACAGCAGTGTGATATAGCTGCAGTTAGCAATATTATGCTTCTGTTGCCATTTCCATTTGTAACATTCCTCAGTGCCACAAAATTAGACCTGACAGTTTTTTAGTCAATATAAAATTATAAATCAGTATTATCAGCTCTCTGCTTATACCCGAAAAAATTACAATTGCAGCTTTAATGTGGCAAGGGGTAACTGGCCCTCCTGTTTGAGCATGGTTTCTCAAGGTTTTTTCTTCATCTATACATCATTGGAGTTTTGGTTTCCTGCCACAATTGCGCTGTTGGCTTGCTTACAGGAAGAATTTAATGAATCAATGTTTTTGGAGATTTATCCTAGAACTAGGTTTGTTTGTTTAAAAATTAAATGTTCCTGTTCCTGTGAGGGAGAAATAATAAACAATTTCTGCTGAGTTGAACTAACGTGCAAAACATATATTATTGCTAAAATATCATATCATTAATATCATTATTTATTAATGTGTAATCTGCTATTAGAAATCGGTTTATCTCACTAGATTCGTTCGTTTCTTACTGTGCTCAGAATCACTTAACTCACCATGTTCCAATTTCTTGTTCCAGGCTTTGACATAACTGCATTTGCAAGACAACTGATTAACTAAAGTGTACTGCTCAGAGACATTAAAATCACTTCTAAAACATTTTATGTTTCAGATAACATTCTCCAGGCAATGCGTTCAATATAGCGTTTTGTCGCTAGATTTGTTCGTGTCTTGTAATAAAGTGGATTCGCTGGTTCTTAATGTTGTTTTTTTCATGTCCTTGCAATTTATGTCACGATTGATTCCAAATAGCAAATTATATGTTCTTGCTAATATACATTTGCAAAACCCATTTTTTTCCTTAATACAATCATTTTGTCCATTGCATTGCTCAGCTGCACTAAAATCACAAAACTAAACTGACTAATTATTGCATATTTTCATGACTATGTCAGGTTCTTTTTGCATTACATGATGATAATTTTAACGCACTTACCAATCTCTAGATCACTGTCAAACCGCTTTCTGCTACGTAAACATTTTCGTCTGCACTAAGAACTGTGTGCTTAAGACAAGTAAGAGCTTACAGGCGGTTAACGCTTTTGTGTAAAACGGAATGAGATAGACAAATCTGATCAAAAAAGCGGTAGACGGTTTCAGTTTACGCGTCTATTTTTTGCAAAGACTTGAACTTCCAAAAAGCAGGAAAATATATTTGTGTAAGTGATTTTTGTGTTACTGAGCAGTGCAATGAAAGGATATAACGAGTCCGGTCGAAACATGCGTTACTAGGTGAACCGCATTTTTCAATAATTCAATAATTGCAGTGTTGCAATTAGTGCAATAGAACATCGGATCAAGTCAATGCATTTATCCATTAAAGTGTTTTGAGCAGTACAGTGTCTAGTTAGAACAATCATTACAAACGTGATTTTTTACTTGCTGCTCAAAAACGCTTCTGGTGAAACAACCTTGTTTCGTTTTTTTTGCGCGACAATGTCATCTATTGAGAAACACGTTTCACAAGCTTTGGCCTTTCATACAAGCTGTTTATTTCTTAGACTGCAGTACTGCAGGTTGTTTCACAAGTCAAAAATTACTTTTTAAAACTCCAATAGCAAATTATATTTTCTTGCTAATATACATTGTGTGCAATAAAAGCGTTATCTGCATTTGCAAAACTCGTTATATTGCACGGCGCTACAATGTCATCAATTGAGAAACACGTTTCACAAGTTCTGGCCTTTCATAAAAGCTGTTCATTTCCTTCCAGTACAACACCGCCTTTTCCGCCAGTTCTTGTCAGATACGTCGGCTCAATAGGCGTATTAAAGAAAATGCATTGTGAGGATTTTGTGAACTAGAGGATGAGTGACATCTTTCATCACTTAAATCAACTCATGCATATTATATATTATTATGTTATAATTATTATAATATTAAATAATATTATTTTATATATGGAAAGCTTTTTGTTATGTGCACTTAAGTCTGGGTTTTATGAGTTTAAATCTGTTTGAAGAACAAAGCCTGTTTTACATTGCACTGGTTTTTTATGCAATTTCAAAATACGACATTTAAATACTGTATTTTTGTTGAAAAGGTCTATTTTACAATTGCACTGATGTTGTTATGAAGTTTCAAAATACAAAAGGAGCATGTTTAAATGTAGAAAAGGCTTACTTGGGTGAAATATGATGCAAAAATACAACATGTGGGGTCCTATATTGCTGATGTGTCCACTCATATATTGCAAGCCGCCCCTCATTTAGGATGCATTTTATGAACTGGCCCCCACAACAAACTAATTGAATAGCCCTGAGATAGGTGTAACGCAGAGATGAGTCAACAGCATGTGTTTAAATTGTGTCTGACTTTGAAAAGAAGAAAATTGAGGGGGCAGTCATCTTTCCTATCTTTAATGCTAACTACTAAAGCTGAGATCTAAGCATGTGCTTTTATGCAGACAACCTAAAAATTCAGCAGAGTCACCAGCTTGAGGCTTTCTGACTATGAAAACAGACAATGAGAGGTACTTCAGCAGGTGCTCCCAAAATCAAACAGCATCTTTTAAAGGGATCCAAATTATGATGGAGGATTATACTTTTGATTACTTTTTTTGACCAAGAGTAGAGTCAGAAACAGTATATATATATATGTGTTAAGGCCCACCTATTCACCATATGTATAAGCAACAGTCAGAGGCAGTTGAAGCAACACTTTGAAAACAAGCCTCTGTTTTTAAGTATTAAGCAGTTATAGTCAGCTGTCTGTTAGCTCCCCTTGGATTTCTGGCTCCAGGTGGAGTGGCACGCTCAGAGGATAGTTGTACAAATGAATGCATCTCGTGCTTTCTGGCTGTCCTTGGAAAAATGATCCTATGGGGAATGGATAACATAGTGCCCACAATATCATTGGTCCCTTATTCCCTTTAAGACCCTCAGGAAGTGAAAAGCTGACATTGGTTCTGGGTAGTTGGTGCCAACCATTCTCCAGGTCCTCTTGCATTTATGATCAACAGGGATGTGTGTGGTGTTGCATTATTATTGCTATGGTGGGTCCTCTGCCCTCTCTAGAGCAGATTGCAGATAGAGTAGTACTCTGCTCTCCCTCAAGCTCAGCATAGCCTTTATGCAGCTGATCAAGTGCCTCGCTTGGGTGGCATGCTGACACTAGGCCTGAAGACATGTTTAAATCCCATGTTTTAGCAATGTTTAGCAATTTAAGCAATATGTTAGCGTTAAGCCTTAAGTAGCACCTTCGCTATAGAAGGTCCTCCCACTCCCAATAGAGTTTGGTCTGAAGACATCTGTTTACTAGCTCCCTTTGATTGTCAGTCCTTAGGGTTGAGAGTGTCTGGCAACCTCACTACAGATGGTCATCCACTCCTTTGGTGACAGGCTTGGAAGGCTTTTGTTTGCGTTAAGCTGACTCTTTCAAAGCAAATATGTGTCTCATGTCAAGTTCTCCAAAAGAATGGGGGTGCTCAGTTGCATAACAGAGACGTTGTTATTGCATTGTGCCTATGGTGATTGGGTTTCAACATGGCATTTACATTTTAGTCTGTGTTTTCAGACAAGAAGTTGTTTTGGAAGTTGTTTTGGCTGACAGTCAGCCAAAAACTCCAGTAATGGCACATAAACTGAGAGCAAACATACTGTTCTACAATTAATTTGAGTGCACCCACAGACAACCATTAACCTACAATAAAGTCCTCTTCCCTAATCTAAGGTGGACTTCTTAATGCATTAAGGCTGTGCATTAAAATACATCTGAATTAAGAAAGCATTGTACATATAATTTATATATTATTTATAATATTATTATATGAGCTTTAAATATTTGGGGGTCCACATCAGCGAGGACCTCACCTGGACACTCAACACTACCCAGCTGGTCAAGAAAGCACAACAGCAGCTGTACTTCCTAAGGAGGCTGAGGAAGTTTGGCATGTCACCCCAGATCCTCACCAACTTCTACAGCTGTGTTGTTAAGAGCGTCCTGACCAGTTTGCATCACTGTGTGGTATGGCAGCACTACACTGAGGGATCACAAACGTCAGCAGAGAGTGGTGAAGACTGCTGAGATCATCAGGACTCCACTACCCTCTGTGCAGAGGACCCAACCCCCCACAATATAGACTGTTTACACTCCAGGACGGAGGTACAGGAGTGTGAAGTGCAGGACTTCCAGATTAAGGAACTCCTTCCACATTTGCACATTTTCATGTTACTGCTACTTTTATCTCATTCACATTTTCAGTTTCTCTTACTGCTGCTACCCAATATATTGCTGCTATATATCTTCTGCGCTGTTGTTTTTGTATTGTTTTGTATTGTATTGTTAATATGTGCATATGTTTATAGTCCACACTTTATTATATAGTCTAAAGAATATTATACATTGCACACATTATACACTAGACACTTTATTACACACTAGACACTTAATTCATATTAATCATAGCTACACTTATTATTACTCTACTGTTACTTGTCGTATGTATGTGCATGTATGTTTCCTCAATGTGTCATTCTGTGTGAACAACAAAGTAAGATTTTCATTGCACAGGGAAACTTGTTTTCTTCACTGTGCATATGACAATAAACACTTTGAATCCTTGAATAATTTATATGTTTTCAGGTAATAACTACATATTGGCAATATTACTAACCTGCATCTACGTCATACACAGAAACATAAATCTATTATGACCAACAGAAAACAAACATAAACTCACCTACTGTTAGTGATAGTGACACTATTTGTCACTTATGGTTACCCAGAACCGAAATTTGACTTCTGCATTTAACCCTTCCTGAGTGAGGAGTGAACACACACTGCAAGTCGTGAACACACACTGCAAGTCATGAACACACACATTCGGGTAGCAATTGGGGCTTGCTCAAGGGCACTTCAAATGCTACTTGCCGGCGCTGGATTTGAACCAGCAACCTACTGATTACAAGCTCGACTAACTAACCAGTAAGCCACAACTGCCCCTGCTACATAACAACAAGCTATGACACAACAATAACAGGTATTCTGTTTTAAAAATGCTATGGTGCTGTAGATCCATTAATCTGTATACTTGTCTGAAATTGTGGGGATCCACAGACATTAATGTTAACTTTCTACACATACCTCCACCCTAATCTGACAAATTCAGTTCACACTATCAGCTGAAAGCAAAGATCATCAGCTAATTACTGTTATGCAAGTTATAGAGGGTTGTTTTACTGTGCAATGCAGAGAAAACAACGAGCACAGGGAGAAAAACTGTGTTGCTGCTGTATCATGCTTTTGTGCAGATAGGTGTAATGCAAAGACAAGTCAACAGCATGTGTTTGAATTGTCTCTGACTTTTAAAAGAAGAAATTGAGGGTGCAGTCATATATGGGCAGGCGCTGAAATATATAAACATTTCTAAACTGATTTCTACCTTGTGTAGCATAGAGCAATAAGGAATTTATTAAGAACAAGCGTTTCCAAATGATTTCTGCTTGTTAACCTTCCCACAACTATATAAACATGATTTAAGACCAAGTAAATGCTTACAGGCGAAGTTAACGCTTTTGTGTAAAACAGCATGAGAAACGGCCAAATCTGATCGTAGAAGCGGTAGGCAAACTCAGTTTACGCTTCTATTTAATGCTACAAGTTATCCTTTAAAAAGCAGGAAAATATATTTGTGCAAATTATTTTTGTGTTACTGAGCAGTGTGGTGAAAGGATGTAACTAGTCAAATCAAAACAAGCGTGTTACTAGCTGAAACGTATTTTTCCACTATTTGCAGTGTTGTCTAGCAGTGCAATAGTGCATCAGATCAAAACTAGCATTAATGCATTTATTCATTGAGGTGATATGAGCAATATAGTATCCAATTTAAACAGTCATTACAAAGTGATTTTTGTCTTTATTACAGCATTACATAGGACATTTTATAATAGTGAGACAAATCAATAGGCAAGTTAAAATTAGTCTGTAAACAACACTGGAACGTCAAATTAGCAAAAAGAATAGTTTTAAACAGGATTTTAGTGTTAGTAAGCGGTGCAATGTAAAATAACGCTCTAGTACAAACGAGCATGAATGCAAGTGATGTTTGAGCTGCTTATCCCATGAAAATGAAGAATCTGTTGAGAGAAAGTGACAAGACAAATTCAGTTCACACTATCAACTGAAAGCAAAAATCATCAGCTAATATCAGCAAAAACTGGTTGTTGTTAACAGACGTGTCAACAGCATGTGTTTGAATTGTCTCTGATCTTTTAAAGAGATTAAGGGTGCAGTCATATTTCGGCAGGCGCTGAAATATAGAAACATTATCGTTTCTAAACTGATTTCTGGCTTGTGTAGCATAGAGCAATAAGGAATTTATTAGGAACAAGCGTTTCCCAGTGATTTCTACTTTTTAACCTTCCCACAACTATATAAACATGATTTAAGACCAAGTAAGCGCTTTCAGGCAGGCGAACTGTAACTAGTCCGGTCGAAACAAGCGTGTCACTAGGTAAAACGTATTTTTCAAGTATTTGCAGTGTAGTCTGTCAGTGCAGCAAACGTGCGTCGGATCAAAACTAGCGTCATTTATCCATTGAGGTGTATTGAGCAGTACAGTTAAAACAGTCATTACAAAGTTATTTTTTGTTATTTTTACAGCATTACACAAGGAATTATATTCTACTGAGACAAATCAGTAGGCAAGTTAAAATTAGTCTTTAAACCAACCATGGAACGTCACATTAGCAAAAGTATACATTGCATTTGTTACGATCTAAAATTTGTCTATGGGAAACAGCAACAGAACTAAATGGTTGGTGAACTAAATTTACTTAACAATTTAAAAAATCAACATTTGAATGTTGTACAGTAATTAGTGTTCCTGTAGCTGAACTGGTAGCCAAACTGGGTTCGATCCCAGGGAGCACAAGTACTGATCAAATGTATATACCTTGAATTCACTGTAGGTTGTTTTGGCTAAAAGCATCTGCCAAATGAATGAAATGTAAATGTGATCGCCTTTCCTCTTCGCTTTGATATTCGTCTTCAGCTTCTTCTATGCCTGTGGAATTTTTGTCAACACATTTGACTGACGTTCAACTTTAGTTTTCGCTTTTTTTGTCTTTTGAGATTCTCTTTTTTGAGACATCTCATCAACTCTATATCTTATGTACATAAATAGCTGCTATGTTTCACTGAACTTCATTAAACAGCATTCTAAGGTTAAGGTTAAGGTTGCGCTTTATTGTCGTTTATTGTCATTGGCTACATGAGTGGGCATACATTGGACAGACTAGGGACATAACACATAGCCTAGGACAGACAACACAAGTACTATACAAAATAAATTGTGCGCAATATAGTGCAAGGAGGCAAACAGTGCAATGTGCAACCTTCTGATTCTGTAGATGATTGTCTTATGCACTAGGTTACATTTTGTTTATTTAAAATGTTTTATCTTAATTACAGAGTGACGTTTTGGAAGGGGCAACAGAGGTGTTTGGCACTTATCTCGAGTGTGGCAATCACTGGAGCTTTTTTGTGAATCACACATTTTTAAGGACAATTTTTTTATTTTTGTATCAATATACATATGAAACCACAAACCAGAAATCTGGTGTGGTCCTCTAACACTTGCTTTCTAACACCAGGACACAATTATTAGAGAGTTATAGTAAGCGCTCATATGTACTTCATTTTATTTATCAAAGAATCTTAAAAATAGTATTACAGATTCCAAAAAATATTAAGCAGCACAACTGTTTCCAACATTGAAAATAAATCAGTAGGGTGTATTTTCCTAATCTGGGACACTTAAGCTTCAGCTCTCCCCCAAACCAATGAATGCTAGTTAAATTATAAACAAATCAAAGCTGTACTGCCACGTGATCAAAGTATGTAATAATACTGGGTGTAGATTTGCCATGCTGGCTTAAATTGTAATATACTACAGATATCCGAAATACAAAAAATATCCCACATTAGGACAATCCACTCTATATAAATGATCATGTGACAGTGAAGACTGTAGTGATGGCTGATGAAAATTCAGCTCTAGACCTGTTTTGTGATCATATAAGCTGGTGTGAACTTGCTGCTGGTCTGAGGTGTTGGACCATGGAACTTGGAGCATGTCAGGGTTGCATGCTTGGCCAGAATGCTTGGCCGTCTAATGGGCTAGAGGTCTACTTCAAGGGCCATTCCGTGTAGAAGGCAGCACCTCGTATTAACAGTATGATGACTTATTAATGAAGGATTTTTTAAACAACTGACTGATTTCTAACCAACTGCCTCACAACTCACATTATTTACAGTATACACTCCCACTGTTGTTCAGTCATGTTCACATGGCTATAGGTAACACAAGCACTCCTCACAAAAGATTAAGATGCTGCTTTGTTACAAAGATGCAAAAACTGAAATAGAGTTTTGACTGATATGGGTGTGAGTAAAGACAGAATTTTCATTTTAAAATGAACTGTTGGAGGTGACTGTGATGTTGTTGATTACAGTGCATTTGCAACTGCAGTGGGCCCTCAAAACCACAAAACACAGTTTGCAAACAGACTCAGTGTCAGGTGGTGCCCACACATTTGCTGTAACAGATTTTTGTCATTACCAAGCACAGCTCACTGCAAGTTTTAAGCACTGCAGCAACTGATTTTTTGAAGAAAATTATATGACAGTATGACAGTGTTTGGAGTTACAGTATATCTATGCAGGATATTATGACAGCAGATGCCAAACAACACGCTCAAAAGACCCATACAGATGAAGATTGTGCACACTGCACAAGACAACCGAAAGCAGCAACAAAAGTAGACCCACAATGAAAAAAATTGTTCTCATTATTGTTGTCCTTATTGTTTGCCAATATATCATGTTATGCTGTGTGTGTTCTAATCTGAGACGCTAAATTACGAATACCTTCCTGATAGTTGTAAGTGTTTTTGAATGTCTCTCTTCCCAACTGAGAAATTTTATACCTCATAAAATTTAATAAGGAACCTCGTGATAATTTTGCCTAAAATTGGATTAAGTGGTAAACAGGGGGAAGGAGGTAATGACCCAATGACTTGTAAGATTCTCCAGTGGCCAGAAGAAGGACAACTTAAGGCTTCACCACCACTGGGCATCTGCCCAATAAGGGAGGTGTAATTTAAAGGTAGATGTGATGCTTCTTTTGGGCCAAGAGCATCAAATTTTCCAGTAGGACGTATTTAACATTCAACTTTGATTACAGGGATATGTCTCTGTAATATAGATTCAGGAAAACATTCGGTCAGATGACATTATCACCCGACCATTTGGATGATCATCTATAACAATAGCCATTCTGTGGGAACGGAAAGCAATCTCGTCTACCACAGCCCTTTAGTTTACCTTTAAAGGAAAACAATATGCATGGGGGGCTAGAAACCAGTTTACCTAACAGTATAAAATTTTCAAGTTTATATTATTCGAGGTTTATTCTGACTCCGCTGAACCCTGTCTGCTTCATGTGCCTTGTTGCTGCAACACGTGAATAAACTACTACTTCATTGGGATCTTCAACGTCAACCTCATCATCATATTTTTTCTTACAGTATATATATTCTTGCACCACCAGCCAGCAGCACAAAAGAAAGTCAGTTTAACACAAATTATAGCCTGGCCAGCCTGTCACCAAAGAATGTGTAGTGAGACACACTCAACCCCAAGAAATCCAGGGTCGTGGACAACTCACTGCAACCATTCAAAACTACTGTCCTTTAATGAAGCTCAGGGGAACAGAGAGATTCACTACAGTAAATATATAGCCATAAAAAGTTGAAAACGCTCTCTCGAAAATGCGGTCCCAGAATTACACTGAACTGAAAAACATACTGTCAAGCAAACGCTTCCTTGAGGGGAGTAAAGGAATTGGAATAATGCTTCCCTTCTTGACCTCATGAGTTTTAGGGAAACTCTAATAATACAAGGATGGTTATAAAATGGACATCAAAGCAATTCTCGAGAGGAGTTTAATTCCAAAACATGTCCTAGGCTCAAATTCAGACCTCAAGTCTATTGACAACATATAACCAGCTCACGGCACAGGCAGGCCAAGAAAAGTACTAGTAGAGCGTATTACAGCTCTCACGCAGAGTGAGGCTGAGACAACGAAATGAAACATTGGTCAAGTGGAGCTCGTCAGTAATGAGCTGAGTAATAAGCAGTAATGGCTACTCGGCACAGTAATTTCACAGTAATTCCTTATACAGGGACTGCCTATCAAAGATGCCTATCAAAGATGACAGAACCTTGATGTAAGGTTTGGCAGCACAACTGCGTTGCAGATTGCACAAGTGATTGTAACAATGAGCTAACAAGCCCATTAGATTAGGCAGAACGTTTTAAATAGGCCACCATACATGAATGGTCAGTGTTCAGGGCATGTTTAAGTGTTTATGCAACGCTACAGGGCAGTAAAATATGGAGGGATTGGGACTGGGCTCTTTTCTTACTCCTGTGTGAAAGCCTACCTGTCTTTGGCATCTTCACTGCTCTGATCTTCTCAGCCACCATCTGTACAGATTTTCAAAAACAAACTCAGAGCAAGACCAGAAAATTAAGTGGAAATCT
>JAZGTK010021449.1:0-10613 GCA_036877625.1 Ambastaia sidthimunki
AAAAATCATTTTTAATCATCTAAGGGAAGATCTTGCCAGAACACTGAAAGCAAAGAAAGAATCAACAACCTATTAATGTCTGTAGTTTTGAAATTAAAGGTAAAATTTACCCCAAAATGAACATTTTCCATCATTTACTTACCCTCACTTGATTTCAAACCTGTATGACTTTTTTCTTCTGTGGAACACAAAAGAAGATATGATTTAAGAAATATCTCAGTGGTTTTGTGTCCGCACAATGGAAGTTGGGCGCCACTGTTGCTTACCAACGTACTTTAAAATATCGTCCTTTGTGTTCATCAAAGGCAAAAAAGTCATACAGGTTTGAAATCAAGTGAGGGTAAGTAAATGATGGAAAATGTTCATTTTTGGGTGGACTATACTTTTAAAAGTACAGCCATATATGGGTGTAACTTCATGGTAACACTGGTTGCTTCCTCAGACTTTGTGCTGGTTTGGGAGGTAAAGGTGCGACGCAAACGGCGAAGTCGGGGGCAGCCACAGGTAGAGGCGGCAGAGGAGGTGGAAGGAGTGCAGGAGGAGAGCAGGTCAGAGAAAAGAAAAGCTCAGCTGGCCCGATGGAGGGACAAATTCATTCAGAACCTTCAGAGCACTGGACTGCTCATGGAGAAGGTTTGAACATTAGGTCCATTTTCTTGAAACAATGCTATTTTAATACTTCCTGTGCTGTTCTAATGCCTCTCCTTTTATTACTAGGAGGAATCGTCTAGTGCAAAGAAAACTATACATTATCTGAAGCTCAGCGCTCCTTGGGATGTGTTGGTGTATTATGCTGAGGAGTTATGTCTTAGAGCTCCTCTGCAGGTTAGACCTATTATATTGTTTATCTAAATCTTTGTGTTATTTTACCAACCCTTCTTCCAAACTCTGCAAACGCAGAGGACCTGGAACGCTGGAATAAGTATTGAAAGTAAATCAGTTGTGTGTTCCTATAGCTCAACTGATAAAGCATTGCATTGGCAGCGCAAAGGTTGTGGGTTTAATTCCCAGGATGGGAATACCGTGTATGTAATGTATACTGTGAATGCACTGTAAGTTGCTTTGGATAAAAGCATATGTCAAATGCATGTCAAAGGTAAATTGTTTCATGGAGAATTGTGAAATAATTTGGGTTTGGTCAACCACAGGCACAGCCGAACCCAGACTTCAACACCTCTGCTCGAGTCCTGCAGAAGCTCTGGGTGCCAAACATTATGACCGACTCGGTTCCCAACCGACCCGTGGACTACTACACCTGTGCCTTTCGCAAGTCCAAAATGGAAAGGTTGTACGATTTCTTTATATTTATGTTCATCTACTTGCAGAAACAGATTAATAAATGTGGCCATTTATCTTGACTTTCTGTTTTGCTAGGTTTCTAGGCTCTGATGACCGTGAAAACTATTTTACAAACACACAAAGGCACCGAATTGTAAGTGTACAATGAACATTTATTAGCAAAAGCAGAATTGGGTGATTACCCTGTGTATGATGTCATTTCCTGTGTTTGATAGGACAGGTATTTCTAACCAGTTATATGTGTTACACCAGTAAGTATTTAAGCAGGTTTCAAAAGCTACTTGGATAGTAAATAAATAAATAGTGGCAAAAATTGAAAAGTTTAAGGATTTTGAAAAAACAATATAAATTCACTCCTCTCGTTGGGGAAAGTCTGTAGTGCTTATGGCCCTGAAAGAACAAATTTATGGAGCCTTATATATTTATGGAATAAATGTCGAAGGAGCCCTATTGAGGTGGCTTTGAGGATACAAATAACAAAACAGGTTGTAAAACACTGGTATAGTATTAGGAACTATGAAAGTCTATGAACTATGGTAGTCTATTATATTATTATTATTAAAAAGGTTTGACATCATATGGAATTACTAATGCTTCTCATTGCAGGTGTATGAGATCTTGGCAAGGACTATATATGGCAGACGGAAGCGTGCAGAGGTTGGAGTCGCCCGTCTGCTGAATGAAGGGGCTTTTACGGGAGCCTTCCCTCTACATGAGGTTAGACACAGGATACCAAATTTAAACTTGTCTTATTACATTGTATTGCTTGATACACTGTCACATTTCTGATCTTAAAGGGCCCCTTTGAGCTCCAAGGTTGTGACATTCAGCCTGATCAGCTGAATAAGAGGCAGGTGCTGTTCCACTATTGGGCCAGCTGGTCAAAATGGTACAAGTACCAGCCTCTAGATCACATTCGTGAATACTTTGGAGAGAAGATTGCGCTTTATTTTGCCTGGTTAGGTGAGTTTTCTGAGATTGATGCTAATTGTCTTTGCAATGTGATGACATTCACTTAAAAAGAACATTTTCAGTATTTTTTTTACCTGTTTTCGTATACAAATATCTATGCATCCTTAAAACAAGATAATTTACCTGAAAAAAGTATTGTATGATAAAAAATATGTTTTATTAAGTTTATTTTTCTGATCCTATTGGCAAATCTAAACAAATTTAGCTTTAACTTTATGCTTAAAACAAGAAAACAGAATTTGGCAGTGGGGCAAGAAAAACAAAATTCATTGTAATGCACAAACTCTCATGTCTTATTGCTTTAATATTTGATAGGCTGCTCACTGTTTTCAGGGTTTTACACAGCTTGGTTGCTTCCAGCTGCTCTGGTTGGGACGTGTGTCTTTGTGTCAGGTATTATGACAATGGGATCCAATACTCCAGCGTAAGTGACCTCCCATGTTATTGATTAATGATGCTGCTGTACTGGATTTGTAACTCTGTTACTCACACATTTAATGCACCTCTAAGCTGTTTCACTGCTGTGAGAATCAATGTCATATCAATGTGCCTTCAGAATTTTAGTAGTTTCTATAGCAACCGTTGATCACGTCTACCTGAAGGACTCATAGTGATTGGATGGATTTCTTTTGCAGTTTACACCAAAGACTAACGAATCAAAATGATGAGAGAGAGAGAGAGAGAGAGAGAGAGAGGGACAGGGACAGGGAGAGAGAGCGCAAGTAGAAACATAATTAGAAGCATTGCATCTGTATCTATATACTCAGTGAAGCACTCATTGGTATCTTCTATTAGTGTATTGATCTTTACATAAAACTAAACTATTGCTATTAGTGAGGGCCGTCGCTGTAGCTCATGGGGCCAAAGGCAAAATCATGAGGGTGGGGCCTAGCTTTTATTCACTTAGCAGTATAAAGACATTTTTAGGGCCTCCATGTTACAGGGCCAAGGACAACATTCCCCACCTGATGTCTGGTCGTCTTTCTGAAGCTGAAGTTCTACTGCGTTTTTACCAGATTTCTGGCATTGCTTGCTTGATTCTATAGAGCCATTTAGTACAATGCCCACAGGAAACAGATAAACTAAATAGGACATCCAGTGTAGCTCTAACATAATTGCATGTTTCCATTTTCGGTCTACAGGAAGGAGATCTGTGAGAGTGGAGGACTCTATCTAATGTGTCCTCTCTGTGAGACTTGTAAACCCTGGAACATGTCAGACATTTGTCCCATGGCTAAGGTACTGCTTCTCGTTTAAATTAGTTTATTAAAATAAAAAAAATCCTCCCCAGACTGATGGAAAAGTTGAAAGCTCACTAAAAATGAATGTCACTGCTGTAACATAAGGACTAGACTGTACTGGAACTGGAAGGTCAAGCCAAACTGGTTGATAAAAATGGGTTGTCCACACACTTTTGGCTGTATAGTGTATAAAATATTAACTGTAACATTGTAAATTACTGGGTTTCTTGCTTGCTTATGGTTACTTTCAACTCTTCTTTAGGTGGGTTATCTGTTTGATCATCCTGGTACAGTCTTCTTCAGTGTCTTCATGTCCCTATGGGCCGTCACGTTCCTGGAATACTGGAAACGCAAGAACGCCACTCTGGCTCACCACTGGGATTGCATGGATTTCCAGGAAGAAGAGGTTAGATTTGTGGATTTATAATCTTGTGGGTTTGTATTGAATGTTTTTAATGCACTGTCCCAAAAATAATCCCAAATAATTCTTCTGGAAATGTAACAGGAGCCTCCACGTCCCGAGTTTGCTGCTATGGCACCTGCGATGGAGGAGAATCCCGTGACGGGAGTGAAGGAGCCCTACTTCCCCGCAAAAGCCCGGATTTCTCGCATGCTGACTGGCTCTATGGTCATTGTTATCATGGTGAGGCTCATAGGGCCTGGCAGATGCTTTATGGAGCGACAAAGTGGTTTTGATCGGTCAGTCAGAAGGAACATAAGGTGTAATAATTTCTGGTGCTTGGCAGGGCATGTGTTATTACTTTTCTGAATGATTGACATAACTAAAGGAGGTACCTTAACCATTTCTGGGAACAAGAATATTGACTTGGGTTTGTAGGTAGCATCCTAGCAACTACCCAGAACACACAGTAGCAACACCTTAGCAACTGCATAGCAATGCCCTGGCAACCACCAAGAACACCTTTTTTTTAGCATAACGACCACTCACGATATACCACTCACATTTTTCTCAGAGTTTTTGTTGAGTTTATTTAACTAATTCTTCTTTTTCTCTCTGTTTTTTCTTCAGCTGTTTGTCGTAATAATATTTCTGATCACAGTGATCATATATCGCAGTATAGTGAGTGTAATGATGTTTGAGACCGGGAGTTCTGTTCTGCGCACACAGGTGAGCTCACCATCCATCTGCATTAACCTTAAATATAAGATGGCTCACAGTAATGCACCATTTCATTAATGTCCTTACCACCTGCAGTACTTCCCACATTCTCAATTCAATCTGTGCACACATTTTGTCTCTCAGGCTGGGAACATTGCCAATATCTCCAGCAGTTTGGTGAACCTGGCCCTGATCTTGCTGATGGGGCAGGTCTACACAGCTCTGGCGGAGCAGCTAACTAAATGGGGTAGGATTCCTGTACACATCCCCCCATAATGCAACACATGCCGATGAAGTCATGGCTTTAAATTAAATTAGTCCGATGCTGCTGTTCCCTGTGGTTTAGGGGAATGAACCTGCCCATCCACACTTTTAGAATCAATAAACCATTAGGTTTGTGTAGAGCTTTCTCCACTCTCTGAGGCAGTTATAATGAGACATTGAGACTTTTCACATATCTAGCAGCCATTACCAGCCGTTTCTGTTCCCATTTCTCTTGAATATGGTTCATAAAACATTTTCCCTTTCAGAAATGCACAGGACCCAGACGCAATATGAAGATGCCTTCACATTTAAAGTCTTCATCTTCCAGTTTGTCAACTTCTACTCGTCCCCTTTCTATGTGGCCTTCTTTAAGGGCAGGTAATCTGTAAACTTGTGCTTGACGGAACAGATCAACCTCATGTGCCATAATTGTAAATGTATTGATTTGAATTCTGATTTTGGCTGATTGTCCATTATTGCAGATTTGTGGGCTATCCTGGTCATTATGGCACATTGTTTGGGATGAGAAATGAAGATGTAAGTGCTTGCATTAGCTGTTATTAGGAAGATGTGTGTTTGTATACTGTTAAGTTGACTTGAAACTAAAGCATGGAACTGGCAACACCAAGATAATGGGTTTGAATCCCATTCAGTGCACATCAAATGTATAGCTTGAATGTGCTTTAAAGCCACAGTCCATAACTCTTGCCTCTCTATCGCCATCTCTGTTAGAAACACAAAATTACAGGTTACTGTACATACTTTTCTTTATGCATGTTAAAGTCAAATGACACCTAACTGATTTTTAACCAAACGTTATGGATTTCAGCTCTAAGTTGCTTTGAATGAATGCGTTTGCCAAAAGCATAAACTTTTGTAAAATGTTCAAAACTGAAGATGATTTTGGTTTATAACATATATTTATGTGTGCCTGTGTTTTTAGTGTGGACCAGGGGGCTGTTTGATCGAACTGGCTGAGCAGCTTTGTATTATCATGGTGGGAAAACAGCTTATCAACAACATTCAGGAGTTTGTTATCCCGTATGTGTTTCCCTTAAAGTTTTACATTTCATCAAACAGCTTATATTTCATGTGACTACACTTGTTGTAATAACCTGTTATATGGTGAGGGAAACCACAATGTTTTTGACAATTAAAACAGTGCTGACATTTGTTGAGTCAAACTGATATTATCTATTCTGAAAACAGCCTGTGTGGGTAAATTAGTGTTGCATTATGGGTAAGTGCTGCAGCATTGGCACAGCAAACAAACAACTTGGAATCCTTCTTCTGTGGGGGTGTGTGTGTGTGTCGGTTTGTCTACATTGTTGGGACCGAATGTCCTCAGGGATAATACAACCTACTTAGCTTAATAAACACACTAAATAACGTCTTAAAGGGATAGTTTACCCAAAAATTCTAATTCTGTCCTTTTCTCGCTCTCTTGTTGTTCCAGAACCATTTAACTTTCTTTAGTGTAACACAAAAAGCAAAATGACTAACCGCCTCAGTCACCATTCACTTGCATTGCATCTGTTGTAGCCGTGATTTTCTGTTTCAATCAAGGAAAAAGATGGGAATAAAAAGGGAAAAGGAAAGGTTTGAAAGAATTTTTGCCATCTGATCCCTTTAAACTGAAAAAGTGTGAAAGTGAAAAAGTGTGAATGTGAGCAGGAATGGCTGTTGTTTTGTATACTGACTGATGTATATATTGATTAATCTGTAAACATTGTAGTGAGCACTTGGCAAGCAGGACAGCTGCAGAATCTCTTTTCTAAGGCAGCAGTTTCAGTGGGTTAGCAAGATGAATGCCAAACAGCAGAAGCTTTTAGCTCTCTCTTCAATAATGCATCAGCACCAACATCAAGCTCAGAAAACACCAGATCTTTTTAAAATGAGAACAGTTCTATTTCAGACCTCGAAATAACGTCAGAAGTTCCATTATAACATCACAGCACTCGCTTTTGCTCTCTCTGTATGACCCTCTGTCTATCACTCTTTTCTTTTCAGTAAAATAAAGGCTTGGAAACAGAAACGGGCTTTATCTTCTGTAAAGAAGGCCCAGAGCTCAGAGGAGCCCCAGCGCTGGGAGCAGGACTATGAGTTGATTCCGTGTGAGGGTCTTTTTGATGAGTACCTGGAGATTGGTAAGATGATCTGATGTTTGTCCACATCTGTATCATATGAGCCTACATCATACACAATATAATGTGTGTGTGTATATATATATATATATATATGTATACAATAATTGTGTAGATTAATTATTAAAATGATCAAAAATTCCAAAACACTCCACATAAAAAGTGGATGAGGGTGAGTGGGATGGGTTTGAACATGTATGTTGCTTTGCCTCTACTGCAGTTGTAAACAACTTATTTAAACTTAATTCCTGATAGTTCTGCAGTTTGGCTTCATCACTATTTTCGTGGCGGCCTTCCCTCTGGCCCCTCTCTTCGCCCTGCTGAATAACTGGGTGGAGGTGAGGCTAGATTCTCATAAGTTTGTGTGTGAGTACCGGAGGCCTGTGGCTGAGCGTGCCCAGCACATCGGCGTGTGGTTCATTATACTGGAAGCCCTGTCGCACGTGTCGGTCATAGTCAATGTGAGCACTTACATGAACTTACTGAAGATTTATGTTGCGGTTTTAGCTGTAAGGTTTCACGGTATGTTGTGTTGTTTCACAGGCTTTCCTCATTGCATTCACATCAGATTTTTTGCCCCGTCTGCTATACGAGTACAAGTTTAACAATGACCTGCATGGTTATGTCAACTTTACTCTGGCTTACTCTCCACCCAGCTACAACCACACCAGCCACACTATGTGCAGGTAACACCATTACTGAAGAGTTTTGTTTATTTTCTATATTTCTTTTTGTATCTGTAGTATTACGTTTTAGCATTTTAAGTGGCCCTTTAAATGAGATTGTCTTCCACCGTAATTTCATATAATAACTGTTTTTAAATCATTTTTGTTGAAATTTTACTTCAAACAGTTAAACCATGTTTTGACCTCTCAGCAGCGTTTTGGCTGTGACTCTTTTTTCACACAGTAGAGGGCTAAATTTTTAATTAAAGCAGTGAACCGTAAAACTCTAGCTGTCAGCACTGCTGGATTTTATGGTCAGTTTTTTGTCATGGTTCTGCTTGTCAGATATAAAGCATTTCGAGATGAAGACGGAAATTATAAGCTGGTGTACTGGGAGCTGCTGGCGGTCCGACTGGGCTTTATCATTGCTTTTGAGGTGACCACTGATCTTGCATCATAATAACCATTCCTAATATACTGTGTAACCAATTTACAGCCAACAGGAAAATTAAATGTTCTATATTTATTTTTAATGCATGTTCATGGGTATATAATCCAATTTTAATTTCTTGTTTCACTTTGTAAATACATCACAATTTGGAAGTAAAACGGGTGGCAAATTTATTTTAATGATTTCTGTTTTGTATTGCTTATTTTTCTCATTTTATCTCAATAATCACTGTGTACTGTACACATCTTCAGCATGTGGTGTTTTTCGTCCTGCGGGCAATTGACTGGATGGTTCCCGACATACCTGAATCCCTGGAGCTGAAGATTAAAAGGGAACGTTACCTGGCTAAACAGGCCTTGGCTGATAACCAGGAGGCCCTGCTGGTGAGTGGCAGGTTGCCTCATAGGTGAGGTTAGTTCACGTGTGACGTCCACACCCTGCAGTGGCCACCTGCTGTGAGCCAGTGTGTCTCATCCACACAGTCACACCAGAGAACTCAGAGACTGAGAGATTCTCAGCTGTGCTTTTCTTAAGTGAAGCATGCAGCACTAACCCACGGTGTAAAAATAACCCACACTAGCACACTGAGAGACAAATGTATCGAAACCAGTGTCAAAACAAACTGTTTTATCTTTAAAATAGACTTTTTTGGTTGTCATTATTAAAACATGTTGAGCCATTGTCCACAAAGTTTGTCCAATAGCACAAGAATATAATTTTCAAAAAAATCATTTTTTTGCACAACACACTTCTCAGTAGAATTGGAGCAAAAACTTTAGTGTAACATTTTAGTGCCCACATGTTCTGAAATTAGGGGGGGAAAAGATCAAAACATATTTCAACCCAGTTTTCTAAAAAAAAATGCGCTAGAATGATGCTCTGCTTCTAAATGAATTCAGACTGTAAATTTGGCTGTTTGATCTGGATTCTGGGTCAACGGCCATTGCAAAACCTAAATTAATTGACCACTATGAATAGTCAGCAGGAAATGTCTTTATGTCTGTGCTGGCTACTGACCTTTTTTCGAGGACACTTTATTTAGTGTTTTTACCATAGTTTTGTTTTAAATGTTTTTAAAGCTTTTACCTAGTTTTGGTAGTCAGTACAAGTCAGAAGATCAAAATGTCTCTTTATCAAAAATGGCTGTTTTTGTGATGTGGTGGTGTGAACGTCTCAGTGTTCTGACCATAATCTTCTGTGTGTTCATAATCCTGAAAACAATTTATAAAGGATCATACTGTTCTAAAATGCAACCATGATTTAAGGTTAAACATTAATCTGTATTAAGAGAAAGCATTTTAATAATGAATATACTATATGAGATGTGAAAAAAATGTGACTGTACCTGATGACATCAGAAGTTCTAAAACTTGTATTTCCCTCTTTTTTGCTTTTTGAACTCCTTGAAGCAAGCGAAGCGCCTTGCTACATGAGACTGGCCTGCAGAGCTGAGGTTATTCCAGGAGGGGGCGCACTTGCTAGGAAAACACTTGACACTATGATCCAAGAGGACCGTCTTAGTATTTGCTGTTTTTGAAAACAATATGCACAGACTAGAACTTAGCTTGAGTTTTGTGGCGGTTGATTGCGTGGTTGTGCGTGTGTAGGCTGCTGTGTGTGTGTTTGTAAGCATGCGTTTCTAAATATGGAGGTTTATGCCAAATTCGTTCACTATCACCTCTACTTTAGCAAAAGGCTGTTTACACATATGACTTCCTCTGGCTCTTATTATATACAAAGACATGTGATCACCTATATTCACCCAGCCCTCCTGATCAGTGATATAGTCCTATTTAGATTTAATGGGAGTGCAGTGTGAGTTTGCTTTTCTACATAAATATTCAATTATATATTTGTACTAAAGACAAAATGGACATTATGAAAGATGGCGTAAGTGCAAGAAACCTATTATTCATTATGTGTTAATGTGAAATGCCTCTATAAATGATAACTTAAAATACTTGCCTTTGTCATGTTTATTTTTGGGCTGTTTAGCTAATTCAGTTTTGAAATAAAGCTAGTAATATAGGTTGAAAAAACAGTGAACTCCATCAAAATCATTGCACGCTAGAGAAAAGATTTAATTCCTGGTTGTGGCCGTTCTTTCAAACAGAGCCTAATTGTTCCAAAAAATGGTTAGCTTGAACGTGAACAAAAATGATATGCTTGAACAAGTTAGAAAGGTGAATGATACGACGCTAATGCGAAGCCATTGAAGTTTGGTATTCCAGAACTAAGAGTCGATGCCAGCTGGCAAAAGCACCAGATCCTTAATCTCTGGTTTACACGTTCATGTAGGCAGCTTCTGCCCCACTTTTTAGCTCTGCTTTCTGCAGCCGATCTCTCGTTCTCACATTCCATTTGATCAGACAATCAAGTCCAGCTTTGTGTGAGCAACCTGCCCTTTTGAAACTCTTTCCGTGAAAGAGACAACACGCGCAGCAAAGAAGCCTGTTC
>JAZGTK010021450.1:0-10613 GCA_036877625.1 Ambastaia sidthimunki
ATTTTGGGCTACTATATGACCTGGACATAATATTTGTGTTGGAAAGTGTTAAAACAATTCAGCAGAACAATATAGTGTGTCATAATACATAGTCAAAATTAAAATGCTTTAACCTAAAACTGGCCTTTAATACACAATGATATTCTTACTCTGATTTCAATATTTGTAAATTAAAATGACACTTTGGCATCAGTTTTAATTCACTGATTTTTGAGCTCCTCTTATGAGTAATCTTGTGTTTCCAGCAGAGCGTTTCAGTTAGAGGGCAGAAAGATTAAGAACTGACATGAGATCTATCACAGAGTCAGTGCTATGTAGCCCTAGCAGAGATATAATATAATACCAGCAATATAATACACCCTACATACACTGTGGGTGTGGGACGGGAGAAAGCGATAACACTGCAGGAGTGATAAAGGACAATAAATCTACAGTATCATGCACACAGTACACTTTCATGCAATGCTGGGATTCTTCCATTGGTAGCCATTCATTCAAGAGTAAATTTTAACCTAAAAACAAAACATCGCACGATGGCCTGCACCCTTTTGTTCACTGCAGGTTGATTTTTTGTTTTGTTTGTTTGATTTTAATGTTTAGTAGTTCTGTCTCACTGCATTATTATTTATGTTTACAATGAAAACTCAACAGAATGACATCACTGATGTACCACGAGAGTATGTACATTTCATCTTTTTTAGGTTTTAGTAATTTATTTGTAGATGTAAATTGTAGTGTTTTTCCAAATAGAATTAATTTAACACGTGATGCTTTCATTCTTAAAACAGGACAGCCTATCGTAACCCTTCCTCTTGAATGTTAACCTGATGCTGACGTGACAAAACACATTTACAACATAATGAAACAACTTGTCTGCTCTACTCCTGTGCGCAAGTCCACTTTTGGTGTTCTGTAGGGTAGGCACCATTTTTTTGTGTTCTTTATTTTTTCTGTCACTCTGCAGGCTCTTTATTGTATATCACAGTGTAAATAACAGCTCAATAACCCTTTTATTTAAAGGCTCAATTTACTTCCTGTACACCAGTCCATTGCGTAAAGATTATAAGCAGTATCGATAAAATCAAATCTCATGTGAAGTTTGTATGTGGCTTAAACAAATGTTCTCACCAATACATTTGTTGCGCTTCATGAAGTTCAAATATGTTTTAAAGACTCAGTATTGATTCTTAATTAAATGTGGCGACACAAACACACCTAAAAAACCTTCCCACGCCCTGTCACAAACAAATATTTATTAACTAATTTTACTCAACGCTACAAAATTAGGGGAAAATTAGGCTATTATATTATTTCTGTTATATTATGTCTGATCTGATGTATTCTGAGGAATACACCATCAGTTTATTGTGTGCTAAAGTTATCCATCCTCTCTTTTTACACACATTTATTTTCCCATGAGTTTAATACAAACATTGTTCAACCCACTTGACATTATACTTGTGTTAAATGCCACACGTGTAACTTTAATAAGAGAGCAGATATACACCTGTAGTGCAAAGGCTACAGGAAGAACAACATAGTCTTCTAACTTTCTGTTTGTCAGTGAATGACAGACTGATCATTGTGTGGTAAGTCACAATATCAAACCATGAAACATCAATCAGAAACAGACAGAGCTCACTGAAACTTTAGCTTTACCTTGCCTATGACGAATGTGGAGTTGTTTTCTGAAAGTCTTGGGTAGGTGTAGGAGCTGTACGGCCCCTGCGCCGCAGTCTTAAACACACCGATGCCGTACGGCAAGCTGGGCTCCTGCAGGCCTGAACCCGACCTGGAGCGCTGCCGAATGGCTGGCCGAGGACTCGGCTGACTGATGTATGAAGACTTGGGCCTTCTGTCATAATCATCCCTAAGACCTCCATATCCCCAATCTACATCTGGATAGTTCATCTGCTCACTGTGGATGGAGACCCGAGATGGCGTTCCCACCGGATGTTCTCTGTAATCCTGACTGGATCCACCCACAGAGGCACGGTAGTAGTCCCTTCTGCTGCCCATGGTCATCTCATCCGTTGACAAGCGCATTTTACTCTCCAGGTATGTGTGGTAGTTTGGAGGCATCTTGGCGTAATCGGAGGACTTCTGGGGCATGGCGTCGGGGTAGAATGGACTGCGGATGGGGTGACCGTTCTGTTTGAGAGAAAAACGGTAGTGCCGGCCGACTGCCCGCTCCCCATCATGGACGCCTTTGTCATGGTAAGTGTCCAGCAAGAAGTCCATGCTGCTGTTCAGGTCACAGGAGTAACGGCCATAGTAGTGACCGAAACCGTTCTCCTCAGAGCCGACAGCACCGGCTGAAGCCGACAACTGTTTGCTGGTGCCACCCTGCTGGGCTCCAGGTGGACTTTCTTTTCTGAGAGAGTTGGAGCGAGTTACAGAGATGCTGTCAAACTCCTCCAGCAGGCCATTGATGGAGGCGTCCTTGGGCGGCCTGCTCCCACGGACAATAGTCTACAAAGAAAGAGTTGGAAGCAGTCAAATGGGGCAGGAAAAGTTTGTATAAATGTACTTGGAATATGATATTCATATTAGTATGAATAAACTAATTCAACATACTAATATATAAAATATAGTAATACCAAAAATGTCAAATTGCTATGTATTTTAGGCTTATTGGACTATTACGTTGTTTCTTATCAAATTCGCTTCCAAAGATTTTACATCAATAATGAGGTTCCATGTCTGTTCACTTTAGATGTGGCCTTAAAAGGACAGAAAGTAGTTTTATGTGAATCAAGAGCCCTTTCATTTCAGGGCTGGAAATATAATTGCCTCACATCTGATTAAAAGCATCTGAAATAAAAGACATCAGTAAGAGAAGAGCTATTAAGTTTTACTAAGCACAGTGTGAGTTTTACTTTAACATCAATAAATCTCATGGACAGGCTGGTCAGCTCATCACCAGAGCATTACAGTGAGTACAATTCATCTCCTTGCACGAGTGTCAGAAACCTGACTCTGAGGTCATTTACTGAGCAACTGAAAAAACTCTTGACGTGTTTACACTTCACACAAGTCTCATCTGCTGTGATTTAGATTCGGTTTAATATTACAAAGCATATAAAAAAGACCCAACAATTAAATAATCCAAACAAAAAGTTTGTTCTTTTGCCACATGCAGATCGAATCCCAGATAAATCCCAAATCTAAAAAAGTCTAAAACCTAAAAACTGCAGAATATGTGACAGCTGACAGCAAAAATTGCATATATCTCATACATAAAAATAAATATAAAATCACCACAATACATTATGATATTTATTTGAGGGGTTAAATAATTATCATTAGCTCACCAAATCAGTCACATCTTATGATGTTTTATTTTAAACAGGATTAGGATCTAAAACTCTTAGTAGGATCTAAGTAGGATCCAAATGTACATAAAAGGTTTAGAAACTGGAGGCAAGTAAATGAACTGCAACATATGACTCAGATTAAGAGTTTTTCCTGTAAAAAAGTAAATTTCTTTTTTTGAAATTATAACGTTCTCTAATCACTTACTATTAGCAGGTGTGGTAAATAATAAGTTAATTCGGGACTCGTTAAGTAGCTGCCTATGTAGACAAAAGACATCAGGGCAGCTTACTGAGGTTTGGAACAGAACGAGAGCAGGAAATGGAGGTGAGGCAGGTTAATTATGTGTCAAACTCCTAAATCACATTAGCCCAGAAATCTCCCACATTCATTTCAATCACAGTTTTACTCTGTCTCTCAGCATTAGCTGTGTGGTGACAGGCGCTATATTTCAACTCCGGTGTGTCGCGAGCTGATAAGCTGTAATTGATCTAACAGCACGAGCGACTCAAGGTAAGCCTGCAGAAGACACGCACTGCAGCGACAGGAGCGAGTGAAGAGCTGCTTCGTCCACAGATAAGCGAGTATTAACCTTGAACCTAATGAAGTGTGTCGCTGTGTGGACATAATTAATGACGCTGCCCTTGAGCGCAGAGAGGGCTGTGTGCGTACAGTACAGCGGACTCACCGGTGATGCAGCACGTGCTGCCTCTGTTACAGCTGCATTGGCCAATCATTTAAATGGAATTTGTTACAGTGAAACATATTCGTTTGTTAACCGAAAGTAGGAATGGTGTAAAATTATATGATTTAAATTTAAATAAATTAGCGTTTAAAGTGTTTAACTAGCATTAGCATTGCATTAGCAACACAAAGGCCGTGAGTTTGATTCCCTGGGAACACGTTCTGATCAATTGTACAGCCTAAATGCACTGTGAAAAATGTTCATTTACATTTACGCCAAATGCATCAGACCACATGAAATTATAGATGTCATTTAGGGGATCTGCAAATAAAATGATTAATGGTCTGATCACAATATTGCCACTGAGAATATTGTTTGCTTAAAGATTTATGAAATGTTTTCAAAACAGAGTAACGAGAACGAGAAATGAGAACAAGAAAAACGTCAAATGAAAAGCACTCGTGTCCTCCTGTAAGGCTCTGCCTCCACCTGCTGGTCAACACGACTTATTGCAGGCCGCTGACGTCAAACCAATTAGAACAAAGTTGTGAAAGGTGTTAAACGTTAAAACTTTCTCAAATATCACAGGTCAAGAACTTTCACATCGAATTCAAAAACATCATTATTTTAAACTGTGTTTTAAAGTGAAGTGTCATGTGTATATTTATTTAGATATAAATAATTTATTATATTTAAATAAATCTATTTATTTTGTTAATGATAAACTGTTGTAGCGTCAGCTTATAGGCATATTTACATTTACTCATCTGGCAGACGCTTTAAGCGACTTACAGCAAATTCAAGGTATACATTTTTTTATCAGTACTTGTGTTCCCTGGGATTGAACCCACAACCTTTGCGCTGCTAACGCAACGCTCCACCAGCTGAGCTACAGAAACGCAGCGTATTCATATAATTCTTTGAAGAGTGGCTCTGAGGGGATTGTGAGATCTTTTGATTCCATCCAAAATCGCCTCACCCTACCTTTAAATCCTGGAAATTATAGACTAATGTTAATTTTGGGTTTGATTCCCAGGGAACACGCATACGGAAAAAAGTACAGCTTAAATGTACTGTAAGTCGCTTTGTATAAAAGCGTCTGCCAAATGTATAAATGTAATATTTTTTCCTTGTGAGGCATAATCACTTACATTTCTTTATTTTTTTGAAATTTTGAAACAAGACAGATTTGAAAATGTGATGCAGTTAATGCATCTGATGAATTTCGTAATGTTTTGTGGAACAGTTGGACTGCCTGACTGAGGATTCAGCTACAGTATATATTGTTTTAAATTAAGCACATTTAAGTTAAAGAATTCCAAACATACTGCAAACTGGAAGAAACCCAACTTAACATCAGTTAAGATATTATGTTAACATCAGTTAATAAAATTATTAAGATATTATTATATTAAAACAAAATGCATTTGCGTTTCTCACGACTCACTAAAATAGAATTTAATTAACCAAAGCGAGATGCAGCATCTTAAATCTGCACCTGAACTGATGTTTGATCAGCGTTTGGCAATGACGCATTTTAGAACAGCAAACCTTTGTGTGTTTATGGCCCAGCGGCGACAGAACTTTGGCCCATTTCAAGCTAAAAACTTCTGCAGCTGCTGCTGCTCTGCCTTCTGTTTGACGCTCAGTTTGTGACGGGATCTAATGTCAAGTTTTCCTCTTGCTGCATGTTGCAGCACACAGAGTTGCTCTGGAATGTCTATCACTTTGCTTGCCCTCATCTAGTTCCTGCAATAAGGGAGGAGGGTTATGGTACTGCATGGAGCTAAGCTTTACTTTGCTTTACTAAAGAAATCCAGCAGTCTGCAGCAGTCTCTTCATTTGTTTGACGTCGATCAGGCAGTAAACACACGCAGCTGTCTCTCCATGCGTCAACAGCGTGAATCATGCAACATTCACACAGTCAAACAGAGTAGCTGTCTGTGAAGTTAACAGAGCAGGGCAAAATACACATGCCAAAATTAAACCTGTGCATGGAAATCACAACTTTACCTTCATGAACGCGTTTAAGAGAGGAAGGACACGACCAGCTGCTGAGTATTTTAAGGCATGAGAAAGCATCAGAACGCCCATGTGAGCGTCCGGCCTCCTCCACCTGCTGACAGACACTCAGACTGTCTTCCAATAAGGGAAACACACACATCATTCATGTGTCACTGTGGTGAGGGAGCAACAGCACTAGCACCAGCCCAGCATATCTAAAAATATACCTGTCTAAGACCTGGTGACTCGCACAGTTACCCTGATGAATAAACTAGTGGGCCTCACAAACGGATTCTGCCTGCAGCTAATCTGACGGATTCAGTTAATCAACACAGTTGTGTAAGCAAGTCAATAAACAGTTTCACCTATGTAAATCATTTACATTTACACACCAGGAAGTACAACGTATGTCCACACGGTTGTTTGATAAAATACTAAAAGCATAAACTGGCCTGTAACATGGATATAATACAGAAAACAACATGTCTGGACCTTTATAACTGCATGTGTGCTGAATTTATAGGGTTATATGAGATTCTTTCATTAGAATTAAAATTACAGTTATTTAGAAAAACTTGTTTGTTTCACCTTGCGAAACAGAGATCTGATCATGTGTTTTGATACAGTCGGATCTCAGATCGGTGAACCTCTACCACAAACTGACTGACTCTCACAACATCTGTCTAATTTGTTGCTGTTTATCTTCATCACATCAGCTGATGATTGTCTGGCCTCCCAGCTGCTCACAAATACTCCAGAATCAACATCCTATTCCAGAACAACCGTCAGACTGTTACAGGCTTGTGAAATGAACACAAACTCAATGTTATGACTCATGCCAACAGAAATGTAATGATATTATTTATCATGTCACAGGCTTACAAGCCTTATCTTGTAGTATTCAGAAATCTTTTGTCAATCAGATTAGCTCATGTGCAGTGACAGTAATTGCTACATGAAAATGAAACGTGCATTTCGGTTTAAATGTTTAGCGAAGGAAGATTTTATCATTATTTTCGTCTCCGCTCATGCGTGATTGGCACTAACAACAATGATGTAAAAGCTACATCATATCATCATCAACAAGATGTATGTTGCCAAGCAGTGAAGAGGGTAAATTAATCCAACAAAAGGGGGAAGAGTGATTGAATAGAAATAAAGGAGAGAAGTCTGAGAAGGAAAGAGGGCATACTTTTTGCAACGGCGATTCGGCCAACCGGACCTTCTTGGGAGATATCTGTGAAGAGAGCAACAGAATTAAAATGTGTCCATTTCTCTTCAGAGATATCTCCAACAACACAGACAGAGCAGCCCAAACACCTGACCTGCTAAGCCTGCTGTAGGACCTCCACCTCTTTAATTTACTCATTAGTCAATTGCTTGATGTATTTATCCAATTAAACATGTTAACACTCATTACTAGATGATGGTTGGACATTCGTTACTGATCAGCGCATCTTCTGTTAGCCCCCTTCAGTGTCTGTGGGTGTTGCTTACTACAGTTTGTCATTGCCACAACCTCACACATTCATTTACTCACCATGATGTTGTTTTGAATGACATGGACATGACCAGTGTCTGTCAAACTCCAAAAAAAACAAACAAATAAAAATAAAGTAAAAGTAAAAAATGAAAGTATCATGAAAGCAGTTGATACAGTGTTTTATATCAGTGTTCTACAGTCATACGAGAGCTTCATGTGAGGAACACACTCCATCATCTGGAACCTCAATCACAGGTGATGTGCAACCAGATTCAACACTGAGATTCTGGGTCAGTTCCTCCCGAGCTCTCGTAGATCTGACACACTTCACTGACAGACGTTGCTCTTGACAGACATGGTCAGTTACTATTGTAAGAACAGAACTGTGACATCAGACACGAAGTTTGTCTGGCCTGTTTTATTCTCATCTGAGGTATGACATACTTCATAATATTATTCAGTGTGATTTACTGTTAAAATGTTAAGCTGAAATGCTGTGTGGGTCCTATGGAATCAAACTCTTGACCTAGCGCAGTTAGCGCTTAGCGCTCTAGATGACAGAAATGTTTATTTGATGGTCTTGATACTTCAGTAGTGAATTCAACGGGTCATTCCTTCAACAGTCATTTACATGACGAGTCACTGAATTCAATCTTCAAACCAACATGTTCTCAGTACTGCCAGGATGTTTCATACATGCCGACATACAGTAAAATTAGCAAATGCATTTTAATACAATTATAAATGCTATGTTAGTAATAATATAATCATGCTTTATAATGAAGTCTACTTTTGGTTTTAGAACAACCTGAATATGTGATAACAGTGATGTGATAACAGCTGTCTGTCTAAGAAACACACAGACAGCACTAGCAAATATTCAGCTGTATAATTCGCTTCATTCACATTCTGGATGAGTTTTCTGAGTCTGTCACACTGTCTTAGAAAGAGGCAGAATAATGTTACAGTCTGACATCACAGCAGACTGTGGAACAGACTTCACATCAGGTCTGTAATGCTTTAAAATGGTTTTGATACAGAGATGTTGGTTGGTTGCTTTTGTATTATGCTTTATTATGTTAATAAGCTTCTGCTTCTGCTTCTACAGCCAGTGACATGAGCAGAGTAGCCCAGAGAACAGACAGGAAGTTAATACAGGAAATGAGCTTTGATGTTTCTTGCCGTGTACCTTCATTGGGGCCAGCTGAATGGGGGTGATGTAGGACGGGTCAACCATGGGTTTGGGGCGGTTGGCAGTGTCTGCTAACAGGCTCTGCCATTGCTGTGGCAGTCCGGTGAACGCCTGCTTGTGCGGATCGAACCCTGTGTGAACACGGTGCTCAAAGTTGGAGGGGGCCGATATTTCCAGCTTCTTCTTCTTCTTTCCAAACATGTTGGAAAAGCTGGAAAAACCTGTAATAACACAAGCAGAACAAATTTAGACACAGAGTATAAATCTGAACCAATAACTGATCCACTCTGAACTTTTTTGTTAAAATGATTTACGTTTTACACAGACACACACACACACACACACACACACAGTAAGGTCTTCTGTATAGTTGCTCTGGGTAGAAGCAGACTGTCACTGTGTGTGTGTGAGCAAAACAGAGCAAAACCTCCTCATTTTTAAAAACACTATAAAAATATAGTAAACAAAGTTTTTTTTATTGTAAGAATGTAGTACAAGTTGGAAGGTATGGAATGTCCCCATTTAGATAGATAAGTAAACGTGTGTGTCCTGTTGATTCAGTGCAATTACTGGCCAGTAGGTGGCACGCAAGAATCTATAACCCAGTTGAAACATGTGACCAAGATAGGAAGAGACATCTTGAAATGGGATTACAAAGACTTGACAAAGTGGAGAGAGAGGCCAAATGAGGACCTACACTGAACCATCTGTGAGACAGAGCTTCACCAGCTTCCTGCTCACAGAACACGCCCAACGGCTATTTTCAGCCCCATTCACAAATGCAGCAGACACATTACTGCATTCCACACACACCCTGCTGCACTTGTGCCCTGTGGCGACTGTGCAATGACCTGCTGCAGCTGCAGGAACAAAACAAAAACTCTGATCTAACACTGAACAATTCACTTCTATTTCCAGACAAACAGCAGATCTGCAGAGCACAACTGTAATTAACTTTATATCACAAACTACTTACATTTAATCAGAATTAAAACATGAACATCATTATCAGTTCTAACACTTAAGATGTCTATTTAAACTGAAGTTTTCTTTGTGTTTGTTCAAAGATAAATACTGATATTTCCCAACTGTAAATCAAACACTTCATGTTCATCAATAAACAGAAGTGGCTCAAAAACAGCAATAACTCTCGTGTCAGTGTAAATGTTCAAATCTTCTGTACCTGGAATGAGATTCATTGATCCTTGTGTGTGAAGCTGTTCTCACACTCTCAGTGTGTGTTCAGTTCATCCTGCTGATCTCAATCAAAGCAGCGTGTGAATGAAACAGCTGACTACAGCTTTAACTAGCCTGTCACGCCCAAACACCCTGAATTTCACCCTGTGTTTCCTCTACAGCTCAGAACATAAACATATACACAACACCTGCTTACCTGTAAACACTGCAAGCCCATGTAACACAGAGAGAGAAAGAGAGAGAATGAGAGATAGAGAGAGAGAAAGAGAGAGAGAGTTGGTACAGTCAGTTAACAAAGCTGCTGTGTGCAGTCCACATGGTGACTGTCACGGGTACACACACAGGCGCGCAAACAGTAACTCTCACAGAGACGCGCGCACACACAAAGCCAGCGCACACACACACAAACACAGCTCATGAATGAAAAGTTTGTACATGACTACTGAGCAACACCTGATAGCCATTTGAAAGTGTAAAGAGTGTCAGAACAGTGTTGAGTTAACCTGAGGTTCCCTGAGTTCCTGCCACAGCAAATAAGCTACTGATCGCCTGCTTACATTCAACACATCTTTCAATTTGATGCTTGCATAAACCAATCACTTGTCAGTTATTATAACACCAGCCACTTAATAATGCAACATAAGAAATGATACTGCATCAAATTGTAACCCAAAGAATTTATTTAAATCAATCGTAATTCACCATCTTCAAAAAAAATAAAATATATCAATATTCTT
>JAZGTK010021451.1:0-10612 GCA_036877625.1 Ambastaia sidthimunki
AAAATTTTAAATGTTACTAGAAAGGGAATCCAGTGCCAGACTTTATTCCAGTTCAGGACTTTGACAGGACGCCCTTTTGATGTGTTTTTTTAAATCTGCCTTAAGCACAAGATAATGCACCCTGTCACCTCCCCTCCTGATTCATGGCAGAAATAAAGAATGAGTCTATGATAACTCTCAGTGGGACACTGACCCTCATTTTGGAATCTGCCAGGTTCTGTGTTTTGTAAAACTGCCTATCTGACTAGACCAGACGCTTTCCGGAGTATTCCGCAGAGAAGAGTAATCTGAGCGGAAGACGTGCCTGTTATACGTTAGCTTGCGTTTATACTCGCTACAAAGGTGTCTGACACAATGGGTAACAATAGGGAATTTGATAAACCAAGCTTACAAGAACTGACCAGAATTAAACAGATGTGTCCTTCAAAGATATTCTCTCAGAAGTTACCTTTAAAGGATTAGTTCACCACAGAATGAAAATTCTCTCATAATTTACCCACCCTCATGCTATCCCAGATGTACTGTATATGACTTTAAGATATTTTCAGCGTATTTGGCGATAGATATTGTGTATCTATATAAACAAACAGATGAGCCAATATGGTGGCACGTCAATAATGTTAAATCTAAATAGGCTACACTAAATATGTAAAAAAAAAATCTTTATCTCAGAAACGTATCATTAGGAAGATGTAGAGAATATAGCCACAATATGAAAGCTGAACTTTATGGTGAATAATGCAGGGACTATAGGCTCTTTCTGTTTGGAAACCATCATTATTTTTTAAATTCGTTTTGGGCTGCTTGTGGCACAGAAATTACACACTTCACCTTTAAAGTTCAAAAGCAACAAAACTTGTGCCCAAAAGCATCTCATACCCTTACTTCCTGTTGATCTAGGTTTATTTTGTTGTGTCACAATGCCCACTTGTAATGTAAACTGGATTTGTTGACATTACATATTGGTCAATTTCTAATGAACTTAATTAGGGTAAAAGAATGTGTAAATAACAAGGAGCCATTCGTGCCTTTGTGAATTAAAAAAAAAAAAACTAGAAATGTAGCTGGATTTCCATTGTGAAATTCCAGTGTGTTTTTGAAAAAAATACAGCATTTACAACAAGAAAAATATATCTTTATAGGCTTGGATGTTTTTTTAGCTTATTGTTGTGTTCTGTTGAAGGCCTATGACTGAAATGGTTTGTCCTTTTCTTGAGGACAGCTGAATGAAGACCAGCCACTGTTTTCATTGTCTGAGGACAATCTGATTGTATTTACAAGGTCTGGGCAGACTTGCCTCCATTCTTTAATCATGTCTTTTTTCATTTTGAACCCATTCCACGGAGACCCCACGGGCCAGTGTTTAATCCCTTTCTCACTGTATGGTCACTCATAATGAATCTCCATATCAGTTTCAAAGCTATACGGCAACAGTAAATCTGTATTTGTCTGTAGGTTCTCAGCGAGGTCCAATTACTGTACTACAAATGGCCAACAGTGAATATATGCCAACAGTGAATATATTATCTTGTATCCTGCACAGCCAATGCTATCTATAATACTTGAAGAAAGCTATTAATTAGCACCCCCATTTATCTTAATTGAATACTAAGTATTTTTGAGCCAATCACTAGTATATAATATACTGTATATATTTAATATACATTTAAGTATGTTTGCTCTGTAATGGTGATTTTTTTGGCATGTGGTACAGTTATGTCACCTACCAGCAGAAGCTAACTGGGACACGCTAACCAGCTAATCCTTGAACCCTTGGTCCAGAGTGACCATGTTGGCTTAGAATTGGGAACTGGGTTTAACCAACGCTGAGCTAACTAGTGTTACATTGAATACCTCTTTGATTTTACACATACAGTATTTCTCACAACTTTCAGTCCAGAATATAAAAGACCACGTTTTGCCACTCAGTCAATCACAGCATTGATATTTAAGCATTCCTATGAAACCAGCAAACATAAAGACATTTCACATATTTTCCACTATTGACAATAAAGTCATTTTTTGTGGCTGGAAATTGATCAGCACAAACCTCCATTTAATAAAGTTCAATGCATGTTCTACAGGCAATTCACAAGAATTTATAGTTACACCGTAGGACTGCCTACAAAGAATGCATGATTCACTTCACATTGATTTCAGTGCAGTGTCAGGGATCTTCAGTGGTACAATACACAATTTGAATGGACTCCCTCTTCAGGATGTGACCGTGGCAGTCAGTCGGCCGGGCCCACTGCTGTGCCTCATTGATGAATTGTATATTGCCTATCATGCAGTATTATTTCATTTCACTCCACGTTTCTGTGAACATACCATAGATGAATCGATCATGCTCTAAACAACAAATCCAATAAAAAACAGAACAAGTCATTCAGTTCATGCAGAAGGTACGACTTGAAACAGTGCCAATGTGATTGAGGTACAACTCAAGCACTAAAAAAAAGCAAAAAGATTAAAAACAAGCTGTCCTGGGGGAACCTGGGGTCAATTTCCTGCACAAGTGCACGATAGAGATCTCATCACTTGCTCCTTATTCTGTGCCTACATCCCCCACCAATGGCATGCACACATTTGAATTTTGCAGTATGATGTCATGCACTGAACTTTCTAATCACACCTGTTGGATTGCCTTTCAAACACTGTAATAATTACTTCAATATGAAACGCTACAGTTCAGGATGACCCATTTAATTAAAACACAGGTCTGCAGAAGCTCTGACTTTCTCGTACTGCAGCTGCAGCCTTTTCTACTGACCTAGTTGTGACTTGAGATTTTTAAATACACAGTCCTATAACATTCCCCCCTGGATTAAACTGAATCCATCCCATTAAACCGTAATGAGGATGTCACTCAAGAGCCATCCAATGAGAATGAGAGAAATTTTAAAGCTAGATAGAGAGGAAGATTGAGTCAGAAGGGACTCGAGTGGCAATTTCTCATTATTGGGGGCAGCATGTGTCAGGGGAGGCAGCTGTTGGCCCACCCTCATGCCAGCCTGCCTGTCACTAGCCCCCCTAATCTGGTACTTCTCAGCAAACTCTGACAGGGCTTCCTCTATCTCTCTCTCTAAAACATCAATATTTTTAGTTATTGATGCAAACACAGTTTCAGTGGACTATGCATTACTTACAGCTCTCATATGATGTTTTAAGCATATGTCCTAGCACAAATATATATATATATGTGTGTATGTGTGTGTGTGTGTGCAATTATTTATATATATTGATCGTTAGATAGATATATAGATATACATACATGCAGGGCCGGATTATCTATAGACTTGATCGGGCAAGTGCCCATAATTTATCACAAGTAGACCTTTAAGTATATTTTCAATATTTTCTGTATTATTGACTGCCACTGGAAATTGTACATAAAGATCATACATTAATTGTTTAAAATATAATTGTCCACAGAGAGAACACTCAAGGAAACCCCCCACAACACCAAGCCCCCCCACCAACCAAGGGGGGGCCCTTGAGGTGTAGTTGCCCAGGGGCCCAACATTATGTTAATCCAGCCCTGCATACATGTATAGGTATATACAGAGAAAGACAGAGAGAAAAATATTTTATAAAAATATATTTTGCAACATTATGGTTAAAACAAGGTTTAACAAATTAAGTTTTCTTTGTCTATACAATGAGCAAGAGCATTACATGCATGAACGCATAAGCTGTTTAAGTTTATTGAGAAAAACAATGAGTAATCAGCCCCTCCTACTTTCTCACTGACTAATGATGCTGTCAGCGCTAGCCTGTGTTTGGCCCTAGCGCACTCAACCTCAAACACGGGTTACGTACTGAGGAGCACAAGGTTCTGCCCCCTCTTCCTTCTCTCACCTGACTTGCCTAGAAAGAAAAAAATGCACCTTGTCTCACAGACACATTGTCACAGCAGTTCTTCAAGCTGATGCTCATCTGCTGGGTCTGTGGAGGCCCATCCACACCTAATTATTGCAGCAGGTTTCCATCTCTCTCTCTGTCCACATCTTCCCTCACCAGTGCTGGTGAAAGCTGCTCTACAACTGTAGCTTTCCAATCTGCGCTACAAGCGAGTCATACTGTTAAACAATAGCTCAGCTGCCATTTTGAGAAGGTAGTCAGCTACACTTTAAGTTGCAAACAGAAACTACATCAATATCACTTAATATATAGTGTAATCTGTATGCATCTGGAACACAAAAAATTGGGTTTTAGAGTGAATAAATGAATTCAGACAGATGGGCAGCACTAAACTTATATACATTTACACAGTGCTTGTTCTTCTGAGAGAAATGTACTGGTAATCTAGTAATGGGTCTCAGAACGGATTTCAAAACAGGCAAAAACTGTGATGTGCTCAAATGTACCAATATTTCAACATCTCTATATTCAGCACTCAAAGGTCTGAAATTTTAATATAGACTCAAATGTTTCTCACCACATTTTTCCAAGTTATCCAAGCTATGACATCAATTGTGTTTATATTTTTATTTTCTAATGAGTTTAGGAGAAACATATGCAATGAAGCTAAAACCAAAATGAGACACAATCGAGATTTACAAGTAGATCTAATGAAGTTTTATGGAGAAACCTTTACACAACAAAATTTGCCTCTGGGAAACAGCATGCAAGACACAATATAAAAATTGCTACAACCAACGATGTATCATTTTGTTGCACTACATTTCAACTTTCAAGAAACTAGCCAGCAATTAGGAGAGAAGGAGGAGACTTACCCGTTTTGAAGTGTTTCCGCACCGATCTAGCGTCTGTGAGAATCGCTTGAGGTTGGAGTGACTGGGCCTTGAAGTTCCTGGCAGTTCTCCAGCCCCAATTACTGACCAGCTCCGCTCTGCTCTTCAGAACAACAATACACGCTGTAGAACATCTCACCATCTGTACAGCCCCTCTAATGGGGCTTCATAAAAGAGAAGCCTCTGACCAGAATGAAGAACGAATAAGACAGACTTTCAGAAGACATTAAAACTAAAGCGGAGCTGTACGCTGTGAGGGATGATGTATGGTTCTGTGGCTTCTCAATAATATATCACAGTTTGGGTTAGGGCGTGGGATCAGACTTGAATTTCATATCGCTATTCTTCACATGTGCCATATAACTCACTTATCAATCACTTTAGGTGTCACAGCAATACTATTGTAGATCCACTGCAAATATTAGATGAGATTAGCTGAAGCTATTTCTTTACTTAATACTTAGGACATCTTTTTATGCTATTGATTGTGAGTAAGGATCACAGCACAATGCTAGTGTCACCTGAACACACTATGAGCAAGACAGCTTTGCCAAATTTGCTATGCAGTGCAAGTTAATAACAGTTAAACATATGGCTGTGTGCACCAAAGCAGCAAATTGAGCTCAGGATGGTGCCTTAGATTTAAGCAAAAAAAAAAAGAGAGAGACAGAACGAGACAGAGAGAGACCATACTTTACTGCATTGCAGTATGTGTTTTTGTTATTGCACACCAGTTGCATGGTGCAATATTACCTCTGGCTTTAATTCCACATTCTTTGACGCTTTTGTCATGGATCAGCAGCATATGCCAAACTGTTTAATGCAAGGGAAGGCAATGTAAGTAGATGCAAACTGTAACCTTTTCACCCTAAGTTCAAAGGGCAACTCAAAATAAACTTGGTTGCCACACTGCACAGAAGCCAATGGAAGAGGAACTGTGAACACTTCTCATCCTTAAATATTTTTCCAGAGTTTAGCTTCAGCCCTAATGAAACACACCTGAATCATCTAATCAAGGTCTTCAGGGTAACTTGGACATTACAGGCAGGTGTGATTGATTAGCATGGAAGCTAAACTCTGCAAATCTGTGGTCCTTCATGAGAAGGATCTGAGGTTGCTGTTTTGGTGAGTTAATGGAATTATGTGGGAGAAAAGAAAATGACAAACCATATAAAAAAAAGCCAACAGTGGAGGTGAACAAACTCTATTTGTTTTACGTGACTGTTTTAAAAACACCACTGAGAATTAACCATTTACCACAATTAAAACTAATTTGTTTTGCACATCACCAACCTGGTTACGACGCACATTCCTTAGAGGACATCTAGAGAGCTTTTATCAGCACACAGAGCAGTGAGCACAAGACTCTTAAATATTAAAGAACATTAATTTTAATTTTTGGATAATAATATTAATATAGGTGTCTTTGTCTTATTACCCATAATTCATTGGGTCGGGTTGTAGAACAGCTTGGCTCCCAATGAGTCAATGGAATACTGTTGTTCTGAAAGTCTACAATTTCCCAACAGAGTGACAGTGCAGTCCATGAACTGATCCCAGTGTCCAAACCAATTGCTGTTGACTTGTTTGCCCATTTCTCCCAGACTATCATTATTTTGGGAGTTGACATGTTGTATGTGAAAGGCAAATCAGCCTGTCACTGCTCTGACATTCTGTCTAAACATGTCTGTTCCTTGCGAGATTGGCTTGTTTTTGCTTCACTGAGGACTAAGAAGACTTTGGTCTTTCTCGGCCCCAGGCCCCTGTTGTCTGTTTTCTATGACATAAACAGAAAGTGAGAGCCCTCTTCTCCACCACTCAGGCACGATGTGTTCCTTGAGGCGAATAGCTCATCTAAATGATCAAAGACACGGCACTTTTGTTCCCATCTTGCCACGCTATGTGAGTCAGTTCAACTCGTAAAGCATGTTCATCTAAAACAGTTGGGTCTCACCCATGTTCACTCAAGGGCGAAATAAACACATTGTTTTGTGGTGTAAATAAACATGTCAGATTTACTTATGATTGTTTGTCTCTATGCTTATCAGTGTCATTGATGCTATCAAACATACAAGATTGTTTTCTCACATACTTTGTCTCATATATTAGATATGTCTTTTAATTATGTGAGAACTTCATATATGAATATTTAGGAATTAAAAAATTAGCATTTTTAAATGCTGATAAAGTTTGCTCTTTTATTGTTATATATTTATATGCTTTATGTTTCATAAGATATCAGCTGAAAAAACAATAACCTAACTAATAACTAACTAATCTTAAATCTTAAACTAATAACTTACAATGCAAAAAATAAATCTAAAATAGAAAAATAAAACAAAAAACAGGTTTTCCAGTAAAAAAATGCTTGCTCATCACTTATTGAAATATTAACTCTATTAACTATTAATATTAACTCTAAAAAGTTTTATGAGGTAATGTTTTAGTTTCTGATTTAGTTACATTTTCTACATGTAAAATATAATTTCTGTTAAACACTGTAGCATCACCTTTTGGTTCTCATAGGTTGTCACTTGTAAGTTCTAATAATTCGGGCCTGGACCGGACCCAAGAATCACTGCCTGTAACAGACTTCACTTGATTTCATTTGAAGCAAAGCTTATGATGTAGGAGTGATTTTAGACAACTCAATAATAATAATAACCTCATTTGGCCTTGACAGCAACATTTATTTCTCCATTCTCATTTATTTCCTCGTTCTCATTTATTACTCCGTTGCTTAGAAACAGTCTGTCTGATTGCTCTGAGATGACATGGTGTCATTATTTTCTTCTCAGGTCAGAACCAAAGAAGCCACATTCTGCTCATCACTGAGGACATTGTTCCACCGTCAGTCGTCTGTTGCATCTGAGAAATTTGATTTATTTACTGTAGGTCTAATTTATTAAGATAATGTCTATTCTGATCATTGGCAGAAATGAAGTGAAACCTTGTGAATCAGACTTAAAATATTCTGAATAGTTTGAACAGACTGGGGTTTAAAAATAGTATTCAGATACGATGGTGTTATGGTATGCAAGCAGAAGGAAAACTACCCACCGTGTGGGAATTGCATATATCATCTCTAACAGAACAGTATGCTGTTATCAGCTTATTTAAAGTATCTTCTGGGAGAATTTATGAAATGATTTATACTGGACTTGTAGTTACAGTACCTCAGGGAGGAAAACATGGGGCGGGCTGCCTAACTTGTGTTTTTATTTGTGTGCATTACTGAAATCACTGGCTTTAAGAATTATAGTTTGTTTTCTTCTACATACCCTTCAATAAAAAGAAAGAAACAAACTAGTTCCAAAAATCATACACAATTATAAACTGTGTCGTGAGTATGTAGAGCTGGCAAATGAAGAAGGAACATGAAGAGGTCCTGAGGGTCCCGGTCCTGAGGGTCACTAACAGATCTGATACCATCCACAGTTCAAGGAAATTTCAGGATGTTCTCATTTAATCATGACCCATGTGACACTTAAACACTTGAGCTGGCAAAGTGTTTGTGTGAGTCTGACACTGTAATCCTCTGTCTCTCAGTAATATGTTTCCGCCCCTGTTAAGAGTGTCTAAAAAGCCCTCGTTTGATGCAGGATGCTGTGTTTTTTCAAGACAAATCTTTTACATTATATCAGTCTATGAAAAGCACTCTTTTAATCCAGTATGAAATACTTGCTGGATAATCTATTGCATCTTTTAGGTTTTTCCTCATGATCTCTTTACACGTGATTTTGCCCTCAGGCGCTTCAAATATTTTCACTTTTATCTCTTATTATTTTACAGTGTATTAAAGTGTGCAGAAATGTATTAAAATGGGATTCACAATAGTAAAATCAAAGCAGTATTAAAGTGTTTAACAAAAGAAAGCTGTCTGAAACAACTTTGAGGAGGTATTTCAATGCTTCAAAAAGTTTTGAAAATACCAGGCTCAAAAATAGCCCAACAGTTTAGCAAATAAGCCTCAGTGTAATAAAGCTTTTTTTGGCTGTTTCATGGACACTCGTGCATATTTCGATAGTTAATCTCTAGAGGCCTTGTTAAGTGTCAATAAATGAATTCATTTTTCATACATATTCAAAACAAGCTAAACAAACTAACAAATATGCAATGCAACGTCTGTTCTTAAGTATCTGGCACCTTGTGGCTGTTCACAAACACAGATTGTGTGGAAAATTTGGCATTCTCTCAGAAGTAAAAGGTTTCCTCTCTGTTTCACTAACATCCTTCCATTTGTCCTTTTAGTTAAAAAAGGCACCACAGAAATTCAGCGCTGTGGGTGGAATCATTTCACAAGTCTGATAGCTTTGAGAGAGTTTGATTGACGGCCGTTGTCCTCCACACTCTGCTACCCCTGCTGGGCAACACATCACCCCATCGCTCCCTCTCCATCTCTCCAGGCGTACTCCTGGGGCTCTCCGCAATCAGCCCAGCACACCCGTGGAGCAGGTTTGGTTATAAGGATTCACCATAAGGGGCAAAATATATGTCTAATCACATGACCTACATCCAGTGATCTACACAAATATAGTTCCAAGTTTAACTGGTAAATACCTTTGTGTCTCAAACTGTGCTTGAGACTGTTTACAAAACCCAAAGATTTCAATGTAAACTGAAATATGTCTTATAATTTTTCAAATATTAAACTATTTGTGTTATCTTGTCGGCATTAATTGTGTTAATTTTCATGTCTCCTAATAAATTTTATTAAAATCATGTGAGACGACATAACTGAGCTACAGAGCAATATTTTCTCCCTCTGGACATCCCTAACACACACATCAAGTAAGAGTTTAAACCAAAGTTGTTCAATCCTGTAATTTTACTTACACTAAGCATAGATATAAGGAACTTGGTGTTCGTGTTGCTTAGGGAAAAGATTACAAGCTTGCCAATGTGGAGACACCCACTGCACATTTAAACAGAAGCTGAGGAGGACATCCAACCTCCTCAAAGTCTGAAATGTGTCAGAGATGATCTGCTACAAATCCACATTTTGCATCCTGTCTGTGGCATCATGCTTGTGCACTGATGAGCTTTCTGATGTGCAAAGCACTGTAGATGAGGGAGAGAGAAAAGAGAGAGAGAGAAACAGAGAAAGAGAGAGGCACTGTTGGCAATGTTTCCTGCTTTACCTACAATTTGTCCTCAGAGAAGCCATATTGAGAGGCAAAGACATTGTACTCTACAGGAACAAACAACAAGATCAATAAAATCAGCTTTAACAAATCAGTTGTACATTAGGGTTTACGTACCTAATTTATAGTGGCTGATTACCACAGGAGCTTTTTAAAGCTTTAATACAATTACTAATGGTGCTACACTGTTGTTTCTCATAGTGATCAACAAGTTCCTACTTAGATTCAGCATAATTAAAATCTATATAAACTGCTGTACCGTGTAATGATTGAAATCGACTTGTATCTCTGATCAAACAGTTTTGCTTTTGTCTTGTCATGAACTCAGTATCCAAAAGCTAACAACCTTTCCACACAATCACAACTAAATACTACTAATAATATTAAAAATAATGTGTACGGGTTATTAATATTATTTTTAGTGAATAACTGATTTAAAAACAGAGATATTCCATTCCAGCAGGGCAGCATCCAGCATAGTTTAGTTCCAGCCTTACTCAAAGACACATAAACTAACTAATCAGGGTATTTATTTGAAAATTACAGGCAGATGTGTTTGATTACGGTTGGAACTAAACTCTGCAGGATGTAGGAGTGGGTTTAGGGCCCTACTTGCATCACTTCCTACTACAAGACACAATTTAATTTTGTGCATTTGCCATCAATTTGAAAAGTATAACATTTTTAAGTAAAGCAGGGCCTAATGGCATA
>JAZGTK010021453.1:0-10611 GCA_036877625.1 Ambastaia sidthimunki
TCATAATCCATGGATCTAATCAAACACACTTCTTCCATAATCAAGCCCTCAAAACTCAACTGTGCTGGAAATCCATAGATTCAATGTCAAATACTCCTTCTGAATGTATTAATAATCTGAACTTTTGTGATTTAATCTTGTAAAAGTTTTATTTGTATATGTGTGGGTTTACTAAAACAATTATTGGGGACAAATTTGAAGTCAATAAAACCTTACAAATCTGAGCAAAACCTCCTTTTGTGGACGTCCTCATTTGTACAAATTGTTATAAACAAAGTAAATAAATATAATGTTTTTAATTTATAAAAGTGCTGACAATTTTCTGTTAGAGTTAGACTATGGAATGTCTCGTAAACGTGTGTGTGTGTGTGTGTGTATGTGTGTGAGTGTGAGTGTGAGTGTGAGAGAGAGAGAGAGAGAGAGAGAGAGAGCTGATCTCCTGCCGTTCTCTCTCACAACAGGGAGGTAAAAGGCAGCCCGGCTGATCCACTTGCAGAAATGAAGATAAATTGCTCTGCTGAAAGAAAAATGTTATTTTACGGTAAATGACTAAAACTTCCAAGCGTTTACACTGCGGCAGGGTTCTGATTTTGCTGCTCTCAGAGAGACGGCTGTGATGTTTGTGTGTGTCTGGGTCTGGTCACAGTAATTGTGCTGTGGAGGGATTGTGGGCAGGCGTGACTCTCGCTGGGCGGAACGTGTGTGTGAGGTTTACACGAGCGGACCTGTAATGCAAAACAGCTGTGCGCGGACGGGCCGCAGTCGAACCTCAGCTCAGCACAGCGACTAATAAAATAAAGACTGTTACATTCTTTACCGTGCAATACTTTCACTTTTTCTTTATTTCGGAAAATTCCTTAAAGGCAGAGAAATGAGAGAGAGACAGTAAATGTGTCCTTCTTTCTCTCTCTGATCCTGAACAAAGTTTCTCCAACTTTTCTGCTCACAGATTTTCCAGCAAATTCTAATGTCATATTTTTCAGTATTGCCAAGTAGCAGTGACTTCAAATCTCACATTTAAAGGGACAGTTCACCCCAAAATAAAAGTTATAAACTCACTCGCATTTTACCAACAATTCTATTTTAATTTAAGATCAAGGTTATGGTAAGAGTTGAGACTTTGTTTGTTTGACAGAAATATTCAGATTTTTTTAACAATGTTAATCTAAATGCACAAACATGTATTGTGCGGTGTTTCACCTTTTAGTAAAACAAGAAAAATTACTTGATACAGGAAACTTGCATCTGTCTGTTTATGAGGAGATTTGTCCAACATAAATTATTTACCCAGAAGCTTCTGAGGTCACGAAGCTGGTTATGGCAGCTGGCATTTCTGACTTTAAGATGAACAAGTAGGTGGACATGGCTACAAAAGACAGATCGAGAGAGACACACATTAGACAAACACTCTACAAAGCAACTTATACACACTATTGACCTTACGAGACAAACACACACATTAATCCAGTTTGACAAAACCAACACAATTCCACTGACAGCAACACAACCGATTCTATACCGAGAACAGTGCTGAGGTCACCATACAAGTACTGAACTCACACTAACATGCTAACAGCCACAAGAGACAGAAAGAATTAATATCACATCTGCAGTGTCACACACGCATAAGCCAACTGATCATTAACATGTATCTGCCTTAAACCCTGACAAAAAACCGACAGCAGCCAAAACACTTCTCATACACAAAGCAAACACAGTTGTAATACACAGTTGTGTATTAAAAAAAGCTGCTGTTCTAGAGACACACAGAATACTCACTACCGTTTATACAGCCAGCAGTGTAGAGAGACAGACAGACAGAAAGAAGAAATATTTTAACTTTTTTTTTTTTTTTTACTATGATTAATTTAACACTGTTTTGTATTTTACTATAGTTTGCTGCTTTTTTTCTGATACTAACTGCTTAGGCAATAGAAATTAAGGTTTACATGTTCTGCCAGTGAAGTACACTCAAACTGAGAGAAAGAAGGAGCGACAGATGAGACAGATTTGAGAAACTGCTTCAGGCTGTGTAATAACAGTGAGTAACTGAACTTCTAATCTTTCTAATGTTCTTCTAATGTTTCTCTCTCACATACACAAACAATGTGCATTTACTCATCAGATAACAGAAAATATTCCATTAATACAGTCTGATGGCTTACTAATGTAAATTATATAATATAAACATGATGCAAAATTTACACGAATGTCAAAACCTCACCTCCAATGTTCTGAATCAGAATTGTACAGGCCACCAAGATCTGAAAAAAACCAAACAAATAATTCTCATTTCATTTTTATGTAACAAAATGAAACAATACATTACACACTATACTACATATCTTCACATACAAACATGATCAAAATCTGTGGTATTAGATGTGTGATATTAACTGACCTTTCCAGGTCTGTTGAAGGCTTTCTCTCCAAGAGCTTCATATGAACTGATGCCTAACACAAACAGAAATATATAAAAATGGTGCAGCCAGCTTTCATTACAATGCACAAAGTTATATTATGCTTTTCTAAGTGTTAGAAATTACCCAACATTCCATAGTCTTTCAGAGATTTCTACATGTTTGTCACAGTATTTAGAACTTACTGTAACATTAACGGTACGGTAACATTAACGGTACGGTAACATTAACGGTACGGTAACATTAACGGTACGGTAACATTAACGGTACGGTAACATTAACGGTACGGTAACAGTTTACTTAAAATATTCAAAGTTCTAATGGGGTCAAAGGTGAGAGCTGATGTCACCTGTTTTGTCACAGAGGAGCAGCAGGAGATGAATCGAGTAAGCAGCCAAACTGGAGACCACCAGCAAAAGAATACTGTGAAAAACAGGCAAGCAGGGTTGAGAAAACACGATCAGTGTGATATTGATGCTTCAAGCTTAAAGGAATGTTTTGGGTTGAAGTCAAGCTGTCAACACCATTTGTGGCATACTGTTTAATAAAACAATAAAACAACTGTGACGTCCCTCTTAAACTCAAGAATCAACATTTATTTTGTAGAACCATTTAGATTCAACGTAAGTGTCTCACCGTAATCATGATTTTTTTCACATTTGTTTTCTATCAGACTAAATAACAATTTGCCATTTGCACTACTTGCCATTTGCACTATTAAATATAAAATATTTGCACTACTGTCATTCATAAACAGATCTGTGTACTGGTCTGGCTGCACTGGGACCCGCTATGTCACAGTCTGTCCCAGTAGTCACTGTACTGTCTTGTGCTGTCGTGATGTAGCACCTTGGTCCTGGAGAAATGTTTCATTTCACTATGTATTTGTATATGGCTGAAATTACAATAAACTCCACTTTGACTTTGACTCATAACTGACGATATGTCACTAATGCTGTTCATAAGTGGAAGATTGTGTGTTTGTATGTACCTGAACCCAATAATACCGGTGTTGGCCATGGCATAAGCAAGACCCAGGATGCCACTCCCCATGATGGCATTCATCAGATTAAAGGCAGATGAAGCAAAGGACGCCCCTCTAACCTGAACAGTCTGTGGGGCAGATAAACATTCACATTAAATCTGAATTAGATAATAAACAAGACGAACTGAGTTAATAAAAGAACAAGAGGAACCAAAACCTCTGCAAAACCTCAAAGAGGCAATAAAACTGCATAAGATCAGCATGTGATGACATCAGCGTGACCTCAAATGCCTGAGTCGGCATTTGTCAAGAGAAATACAGACTGTCCGATCATTTCCGCTGAAAGCATTAAGGTGCAACTTTATATTTTTACACTGGTGCCCGAATGTCACGTGTATCTGACAGTTTAGCTACTCAACGCGGGATATAAAGTCAACCCGTTTATACTCGCTCTATTGATGTGCATTTCATTTGACACTTAATAAATAATGAACTTGATTTTCACTACACATTTTTACATTGCTAACGTTTTGCTTTAATGCCTCTGCTCTGTGTGCGTTTATTACACTTTTATTCTTTCACTTTTCACAGACAAACGCATTCATTCGCTTACTGCTGTATGCATTTTTGTGCACATATATCATATATAAAACATGCTCTCTGGAATTATTTGAAATGATCCTTTTAAATGCAAATGTATTATCTTTTGAAGTCGATGACAGATGTGTTTTACCTGCGCCAGCAGCGGTCTGGTCTCCTCTCCGATGGGCTCATATTCGCTGTCAACCTGCACGCTTTGGTTTGCGCCGTTTTTACCCATTTTCACCTGTTAGTGTCTTTGTACTTTCCTCCACCACAAAACTCGCCCCTGTTTTTTATACACTAACGGGGCCGTCAGAATATGTGGCGGAAATCATTTCGCTTTCACTCCACCGGCTTCAGTGAGTCTCCACAAACGTAAACATTTCCAATCACGTGATTAAAGAGAACCATTCCTCTGTCGCTTATTGCAACGTCACACATTCGGCCAACCAATCACATCTCACAAAGATCGTCGCCTGGAAAAGACGTAAGCACGTCAACGCATGGCTGCTGTCTGTACAAGGTAATATGTGACAAATTGTTTCATTTATTTGTACATAATTTGTCATCATATGAAACGTAATCTTATATTTTTAGTTGTCTTAAATCATACGGTTATAAATTGTATGGATGAAGCACTCTTATATTAATTTGTCGCTTATTACTGGATTTATTTAACAGTTCGCTGCTGTAAATTGTTGAACTGTCATTGAAGTGGTGCTGTTGATGAAGTTGTGCATTGATGGAAATTTTTCCTGTTGCTTGTGTATCTGAATTTATCTTATTGTTTCTCTCTTTTACTAACAGATCTTGCAGACTCCTGTTACTGCTGCAGAAAAATCACAGTCGCATCTCTTCTCGTCTCATTTGCGGTACTCAGAATTTGAACCAGATTGTGAGAAATTACCTCCAGTTCTCAACTGTGGTGAATTCACAGAAAGTCATGACTGACCAGCCCCAAATATTAACAGATGTGGGGCTCTACAAGCCCTCGCCCGCAGTCAGGGGCATGACAGATCTCGACCGAGATGCTTTTAGCCAGACAGTCAATGTTCCTGCCATACGCATACCAACCAATGTTCTCAACAAAGTGGTTAAGAGTTTGAAGAAGGTGGCACTACAGAGGCCAGGACTCAAACGTGTTGTGGAAGAAGATAATAAAGATGGGACAGTTTACAGTAACCATAGACTTTTGCTGTTAGATCCAAACAACATAACCTCCACAGGTTCATTTGGCAGTGAGGAGGCAGCTGCATTAAAAGCATATGGGGTTCCTCAGGAGATCCAGGAATATGAGCTGAATCTAACCTACGAGAACCTTAAGACTGAGGAGATACTGCGAGCTGTACTTCCTGAGGGACAGGATGTGACATCAGGGTTCAGCAGAGTGGGACACATCGCTCACATGAACTTGAGAGACCACCAACTTCCCTACAAAAAACTAATCGGTAAGGTCATAAACAGACATAATTTAGTTAATCTGATTATTTATCACCATAAATCTGATGGCGTTTGTTGACAGACTTTCAGCTGTTTGAGCTATGCTTCCAGGTCAGGTAATCATGGATAAGAACCCTGGAATTACCTGCGTGGTCAACAAGACCAACACCATTGACTCCACTTATAGGAACTTCCAGATGGAGGTGTTGGCAGGAGAAGAAAACATGGTGGCAAAGGTGAGCTCACCTGACTCATGGAGTCAATACCTGTATAATTGTGCATGTTTAAAGATTCTGTATGTGTAATTCAATATGTAACCTTTATTGTTCTTTGGACACATTGACATTTATGCCTTTGGCAGTTTTATTCCAAGCAACACAGTTCAAATGCAAAGCTCTACCAGTCAAGCCACAGGACTCATCTTGTCTTTCTCTCTTCAGGTACGGGAGAATGGAGTGTTTTATGAGTTTGATTTCTCTCGAGTGTACTGGAACCCTCGACTGAGCACAGAGCACGAGCGAATAGTTGCTCTCCTTAAGTGCGGCGATACAGTAGTTGACGTTTTTGCCGGGGTCGGCCCGTTTGCTATCCCAGCGGCCCGTCGAGGCTGCAAAATCCTCGCTAATGACTTAAACCCAGAGTCATTCCGGTGGCTCCAGCACAACGCTAAACTCAACAAGGTTGACCAGAAGATAACTTCCTTTAACATGGATGGGCGGGACTTCATCCAGGGACCGGTGAAGGAGCGTCTGCCCGCTTTGATGAAGGGATCGCAAAAAATTCACGTGGTGATGAATCTCCCAGCATTGGCTCTGGAATTCCTTGATGCTTTCAGAGGTCTGCTGGGTCCAGAGCCAGACCAGGATCATTCCTGCCAGGATAACCTGCCTCAGGTGCATTGCTATGGGTTTTCTAAGGAAGATGACCCACAGAAGGATGTGGTGGAGCGGGCAGAGGCGAGTTTAAAGATATCCCTGGCAGGACAGTGTTCTGTGCACATGGTCAGGAATGTGGCACCTAATAAGGAGATGATGTGTGTGAGTTTTACTCTACCAAGAGCTGCCCTCTACAGCAAACATATGCAAGAAAGAGGTAAAAGACACATTTTAAATTGTCATTTAGAATACCTTTAAAAGCAGCAATCCATAACTTTATGCCTCTCTAGCGCCATCTCTGTATGAAACATAAAATTGCATGTTACGCTACATACTTTTAATTGTTATAAAGTCAAAGGAAGCCAAACCATGTACCTTACCAGGAATCAGACCCAACAGCTCAAATTATCAATCATTATTATAAACTAACCTTTGGGCTTCCAGGAATATGAGATTTGAACACAGATTTGTCACATACTTGCTCAATAACTGATTAACCCAAAAAATTATGGATTGCAGCTTTAAATGTCTTCATTTTGGGGTGAATTAGAGACTCAGATTTCTCACACATCAATAAATGTTATGACACATCTTTGATAAAATGGAACCGCTCTATATTTTTATATCTGCTGTGTGTAATTGCATGTCTTATTTCCTCCACAGACAGCACAGATGAACCGTGTCCCAAGAAACAGAGGTGTGAGGAACTAACAGACTGAAGAAACAAAGTTTTTAAATTGTTTGTTCCGCTTTTCTTTAATTTCTCATTTTTAAATAAACTAGCATGTCATGTGGGTTATTAACATGTATTGCTGTATTTCTGTGAGACACAATCAGCACTGCAGAGTCTTTTGTTGTATTTATTTAAACAAAATTAGCGTTACAAAAGTAACAAATTATCAACAAAAGCAAATGTACAACAATGAAATCTTGTTCATACTCAAAATAAACCCCAGGAGTCAGTGTTTTCTGAATTCAGTCACAGAATTCCGTAGTCTTCCAGAGGAATCTTTTCCATTATCCTTACACTTTCATACACTTCCAGCCTGTGAGGGTCTTTAGACAGACAGAGACAGACGAACAGTTCACTGGATTTTAGTTTAGTAACATCATGAAAGGAACAGGGTGCTGAAGGCATCCTGAATAGCACGATGGCAGGTCAGCGCTGAGGTATATCCACCAGCCTGGCCCTGTGCAGATGCTGTTCACACATGATTCAGATACCTGCACACAGAGACGGAGGACGGTTAGAAATCAACAGATGTGACCAGCTTTCCCAAACCCATTTTCAGCATTTACAATCTGGGAAATAAATCGCTGATGTTTCAGTTTTTGATATGCAGTAAAGTGATGTGTGTTTATTCTGGTTAATTTTCTAGAGGGACAGATCTGCTGCCCTGTATAAGTCTGGATTTCAAAATGACCAAAAGAAACTAATTTTATTCTAAGATGTAGAAAACTTTCAAGGACTTTAATAATAACGACATAAACTTGAACGTATATTGACATATTACTGGAATTAATAAGTAAACAAATTAAGTATTTGGACTTAAGTATTTAAACCACACTCAACAATGAAAACATTTTATTGCATTATATAACTTAAATCTCAATAATTGTATATAATGTACATAATGTATAAACTATGTCCCTTATTCATTTGTCTCCAAACTGGGAGCCACAAATAACATAGACAAGCAGCTGTCACCATGACAACAACGCATGTGAGGTCCCACCCAGTGCCCCCAAAATGTCATTTAAAATAAAATTCTTAAGCAGCCGGGGCTGTTTATCAAGAGAGAGCTGAGAATTACATGTAAACTAATACTAGAGTGAGAGAAAGAAAGAGAGAGAGGGGGGCAAGGAGAGGAGAAGGAAAGAGTATCAAGTATCATCAGAAACAATTCAACTGCTTTCAGCTTCACACACTTTCTAAACAAACAGAGATTACTGAAGCACTGGACCATGAGCTAATGCTGTAGGAATGCTGTTTTACTTTTGCCGCTCACACACACACACACACACACACAATTTTACAGATGAATTACAGATGAATCAAGCACTCATGATCAATAACAGAAAAAAAACTTTAGAACAATCCTAATAAAAACACCAAAATGAGTCACAACAGAATATGCTACATTTATGTATACATTGCCTGTATATGTCTGAAAAAGATTTAAATTCTGATTTGGGGGGTTTATTGTGGCACCTTTGAAATAAGTCATTTGGAGACCACTTTGTACCCTGGTAAAAAGTAGCTGATGTGAGGGTTTGAGTTTTATTGTCTACTGTAAGTATACGTGTGTTTGAGAGAGTTTGAGAAAGACTTTCCAAACACAGGATTTAGCTTGGAAATTTTTATCTTAGAAAACAACAAGAAACTCTCAAGCGATACACGGACAGCTGTTGAACAATCTGTCATTTTAACAGGGTCTCTCTCTTTCTCTCTCTTTCTCTCTCTCTCACACACACAGACACACACACACACACATTTCAAGAGAAGATCTGGTTGCCCACATTTCTATGTCACACATATATCAAACCACAACTCATCCGTGACACAAATACTTTCAGAGGTCAAGAGGCAAACTCATCTACGCAGGAGAAAAAGATTATTATAAGATTATGTCCAGATTCCACCAGGACATAATGCATCATTAAAACCTACTGGTCCAAAGATGCACTGCTGTTTATAGAGGCAGCGTGAGTCTGTAATGTATGAAGAGACTGAGGTTTATCACAGCGCTTGTGTGGTTTATGTTGTTAGTAGAGACAACAAAAACTCAGACATGTGCAGTCTGAAACAAGGCAAACAAAAACACTGCACACAAACACACACGCTGTGTGAACATTCCTTGCTTAAAAGGAAAATTCACAGCAGTGTGAAATGCAAAATTCACACAAATCCACGTATTTAAAGAGACACAGGCAAACAAGTTTAGTCTGCCCATGCATTTCCCATCATGCATGGGGCACCCTCAGGGTGCTTTTAAAATTCCGTCTTCCACACACAGAAACTGAATATTTGCAAGCCAAATTAACTATTGATGCCCAGGCCAGAATCTTTGTTTTAAGCACGTTTGCATATGCAAATTTCCAATCTAACCCTAACCCTTCTAATCAAAATTCTGTTTTAAAAACATTCACTTTAAATGCAGACAGGGAGAGCGAGAGAGCGAGAGAAAGAGGGAGAGAGAACGAGAGAGATAGCACCCACAATAGTTTACTGGTTTTATGTCAACAGTGCTTGACCTCATTAAGATACACTGTGTGTTGTGCTACTGTTTAAAAATAACAGCCTCTCTTTTTAACTATGGATTTTGTTACTGATATATTGCTGAAAACTAACAATTTATAATAGAAAAAGCAGAAGAGCGTTTAACAGACTGACTTGATGAAATATGTTTTAATATTTTAAAAATAGAACACTTTATAACTCACACAATAACTCACCAGATTGATGTTGAAAAACACAATAAAGCTACTGACCCTTTCCACACACACACACTCCTTCTACTGACTGTGTTGATAGATCACTTCCTGCCTGGCACAGAATAACTTCCTGTAGGGCAAAGTCCTTTTCTAGAAACTGTAGCCTAAACATCACCACAGTGGTGAAAGATGAGCCCTCAGAAACGAGCCCTCCATAAGAGAACAAAGAAAACGTAAAGTTACATGCCACCAGAAACCAAATTAATTAAAAAAAAAACAAAGAAATGTTCCGACCTAAGTAAATGTAAGCAAATTTGGGACAAGACTGTGTTACCTTTTTGGTACAAAAGGTCTGATTTTCTTACTTCCACTGAAGCAAGAAGAACATTCTCAAATCATTCTGGGATAAGATGCAACATCTTACAGGCATGTTAAAACATGGACTACACCTCAGTTAATACTGTATTCTCACACTCTCTCTTACGCACAAAAAATAAGCACCCACGGCCGGCTGACTGCACTTGAAAACATTTTGTGTGGACAAGAGGAAATTTCAACCCAATCATCTCTTTTCAAGACTCAAAAACACACAGCTGTCTTTAATAAAATGCCCCACCCAATCTGTATTTATACAGGTACAGAACAGAGAGAGAAAGAGAGCATGAGAGAGGAAGAAAGAGAGAATGAGAGAGAGAGAGAGAGAGAGAGAGAGAACAGGGTTGGCCCCAGTGGCAAGGAGGAAGTGAATACATACATGACCCTCCAAAAACACAAACCATTCCAACATAAATCTTCACTAACTCACTGTCAAAACACACAAGACAAATAGTAAAAAATGATCCATCTCTCTGTCAACCTCACACACACACACAAA
>JAZGTK010021454.1:0-10611 GCA_036877625.1 Ambastaia sidthimunki
GCAGAAGTCAAGTCTTCCAGCTGGAATCGACCTTCGACATGAAGAGATATCTGAGCAGCTCTGAGCGCGCAGGCCTCGCGGCCTCCCTGCACCTGACCGAGACACAGGTGAAAATCTGGTTCCAGAACCGCCGAAACAAATGGAAAAGACAACTGGCCGCAGATTTAGAGGCTGCTAACTTTAACCACGACTCTCAACGGATCGTACGGGTGCCCATCTTGTACCATGATAAAACTGCACCCATGTCGACAATCAGTTTCAACGTGTCCCAGGTCTCACCACCTATCATGGGCTTCTCGAATTCCGTTAACTATCCATTGACATCCTTTCCACATTCAATGAATTTGCTGACGTCGCATATGACAGGCCTCGTCTGACTTTAGGTGGTCGACACAATTGATAATAATAGCCATAGTGGCCCAATAAAACTGATCGTTGATGATTTTAAATGGTGCAATAACTGATAAATTGCCTGCTGGAAACTGCAGTCCGGGTCTACCCAAAGAAAACACTTACCATGACTAAATACATCACTAAAGAAAGACATACGTTTGGTTATTGTCACTGTTGTCTGTTTAAATGATGTACTATTTCTTGCATGGGGGCCCTCGACAATGTGTAAGGGCAGCAATTATTTTGTGCAAATATATTTTTATTAAAAAACACAATTTTTTGTCAGTTTTTCACATACTTTCGTATAATGAATAAACGAATCACATTATTGCCTATATGAATTTCTGCTGTGAATGGGTTTAAAGTCTTTATAATATAAATGTGCACTGAGATGTTACAAATGTACTTCCACATATTGTCTTAATTATTTGGGGTATTTATCGGATGAGTAAACAAATTAACAGAATAATAAGGTAATAATAGGCACTATTCCTGGTTAAAAGGTGCATAATGTGGCTTAACCATTATATCTGCAGTCAGTTAGCCTATTGCTTAAAACAACAACAAAACGATACATGTAATTCACAGTAATTCACAAAATCAAAACAATGTTGAATGGTATATGTGGAGGTAACTCAAATTTAAATGTGTATATCCTAAAACCAATGTTACACAATATTAGAGTAAGGAAATATATTTCATACTGATCCCATAACTAAATAAATAATACAGCATTCAACTTATTTTATTATAATTATTAACACACCATTTTATAGCTTTTTATAGTTTTTATAGTGGAGAATTCAGAGGAAGGCCTATCTTATAATCCTGTTAATATGTAAATTAAAATCTTAGACCTAATAATGCATATCGCTAATAACTGCACATAAAGTTATAGGCCTATGCGTGTATAATATTTATTTAGTATAAAAAAGAATTATAAAAGAGTTATATTATGCAGTAAATTGCATAATTAAGAATAAATGTACTTTATGTAGTAACTAAAAGGAGTTGAAAGTTCGAGTTAAAGCGAGTAAAAGTATTTAAATTTCATAACCTGAGCAACACTTCGACCCCCTTTAGGGAGCTACAGCAGTCAAAAAGAAAAAAAAACAAAAAAAAAAATCACCTTTCGATTCATTATAGCGCTTATTAAAAAGCACGCAGTTAAGTTCATCAATTGAAAGTATGCGTGCCTGCTGTCTGGATAGGTCTGATCTTTAGCTCCCACCCTTTTTTGCTATTGGCTGCCGTGCTGTGTGATTCTTGTGACCAATAAACGATGGAGACTCGTGTTCTTCCGGTCAGTGGACTAACAATCTGGGCAAAGCAGCAACACAGCGCGTTGTGGAGCGATGGTGCTCGACGAATAAAGACGTTAGTTTATGAAACGGCTAAAAAGAGATACGGAGAGACAGGATCCGCATCCAACGGAGAATATGAACAAAGAAGACGCGTCATGTCGACCCGCTTCTTTAAAGTTTACCATTGAAAATATCCTCAGCATCAAGTCGAGTAGCAGAAACTTTGACAGCTGTCATTCAAAGACATCGCTTGCAGTCTGTCGGGATGGGTGTCTGCATCAACCGGGAGAAAGCGAGGATCCACGCAAAGATGGCTCGGATGCGAGATTGCATGCTGTTGGTAAGATAGTGTTGCTAAAGAGTTGTTGCTTGAGCATGCATTAATGTATATCTCAATATATGTAGCGTTGTAATATTTATAGCATCTGTCTGCTGTTTAGATAAATTAGACGGAGATGCGAGTGTGGATGAACTCAGAACCGTCGACGCGCGCAGCGAGAGCGCGGACAGCTGCGACGACGCGCATCAGAAAAACAGCAGCAAGAAGAGTAAACTGATGACGAAGAAGAAAACGCGCACTATATTTTCCAAAAGACAGATTTTCCAGCTGGAATCTACGTTTGATATGAAACGATATCTGAGTAGCGCGGAGCGAGCGTGCTTGGCGAACTCCTTGCAGCTCACCGAGACTCAAGTCAAAATCTGGTTTCAGAATCGACGGAATAAATTAAAAAGGCAACTGTCAACCGACCTGGAGGGACCGAATAGCGAATTCGGCGATATCGGAAAGACTGTACCTCTCCCGGCTATATATAAAGAGAACAGTCTGCTTGGAAGATGCATGCTTCCCATGCCTCTGCCAGTCGTGTATCCTGGAGGTAGTGCGCCTTACTTTTATTTCTCAAACGCCAGCAAGTATTTCAGCTTGTTTGATGGAGATATATGACTTAGAAAACCTTATAACAGGGACACAGTTTTCGTAGATCCTATTGCAAAGTCGACTGGCTAATTCACGTTTTCATACGCATTAACAAATCCGTCTGTCGTCGGGAAAGGAGCTGTCTTATATTTCTATGCAAAACCAATTTTATTTATTGTAAGCTGTAAACATTTGTGTAAAAAAATCACTTTGCCCAGTTTTGTAGAGCAAAGTGAGCAGCCATATGGCTACTGGCAGAAATGCCACTGCCAACCACCCTGTCTTCACGTGACAGGGAACTATAACACTAATTTACTGTTTACATTATTATTATTATTATTATTATTATAAACACATCTTCGCCAAAGATTGATTACCGGTGCATGCATTTGTATTTTAAATAGGCCTCTAATTTTTAAATGAGCGCAATAAAAACATATTTAAGTGAATGTATTATTTTACTTTTAACGCATGTTTTACATGATTATTCATTTTTGAATTTTGTTGTTTTAATTCCATATCAATATAACCTGGCCAATCAAGTACTACCATTATTTACATCTTTTATTGAGTGTCATTAAATCTCCTGTTTCACACTTTAAATGAGAGCTTTGGTGTCCTGACTTTTTTACACACTAGTACTTTGTTGTTTTAAGAACGTGAATGAATTCAAACGTCAGTCTCATTGATGTTGATTAAACACGCGTGTGTTATTAGTCGCATGTTCTGTATGAATTATGCGTGGCAGGCCAAGAAAACTTACCGGAAAACAAAACAATTTTTTATACTCGGGAAAAAAATCATAAGCTCTGTAGGCTTATTCCACCTAAGGATAATATATAAAAGATGCACGTATATATATATATATATATAGGTGATGATAAACATGCCTACAAAGTTCTTGAGGTCTGTTTTTTGTTGGTATATAGTGGTTGGAAACTATAGGACAGAAATGTTTCACGCCATAATAGGGCGAACTTGAGTCATGAATGAGTGTTTAATACAATACATTTACAAAAAAAAATTTATTTTTACAGTAAACAAGTTTAGAGAAAGACTTGCGAGAGTACAACTAAAACACTGATAAAAGTAAATTTACTTAAATACATTGAAGTCAAATGTCAATTCGTGGCCTAAAAGCTATATCACAACAACGTTATTAGAGTATGCAATAATAAGTTAAAATCTGATGATGCTTTGGACTGCATTGAGTTTGGACTGTACTGTCTGAAAAGGACATTTGTCATTAATAAATTGCTCATGTTTCTATTACCGCTGAGGTCATGTTAGGCCACGGTACCGTTTGGCGTCTGTTGTCATCTGAGTCCAGCACTTCGCTTCTACCATTCACAGATTCTTGACCTAAATTAATTTGTCGGAAGGAATCATGGTCATGGTCTAAATAACCAGTAACACTACTGGGAAAAGTAAATATTAAAGATTTAAAAAACTCGAAACATTTATTTTTGGATGGGGATTCAAGAATAAAGGAAAGGAAACCTGTAGGTTATTTGTGTATATAACGGTTATAAATTAATCGTTTAAACAATACTAAAAACGCTGTCGGATATCCCCTCGTTTACACGGAATTAAGGCTAATTAGATTCAGTTTGTTTTAATTGTTTTTTAAAGACATATTTTAATAAGCTTGTGCTTCCTAGTATCTTTTACTCTTAATTTTTAAAGTTCACAGTACAACATTAAAATGTAAAAACGAAAGTAAAGTTAATACAACTATTTAATACCAGATGAGCACACCGAGTATAAACGAATGTTTTAAAACCGTGTTTTTACATGGTCTTCTTGCAAGAATGTAACAAAAAATATCAACCACTGAAACCCATATAGGTTGGCCATAGTTTGAATATTGTATATATCTTATGGTGGGTTACAGGACTTTTTGATTGCTTATGTAACTTAATTGATCCTGATTAGTGATCTTACTAATTTTCCTTACTAAGGAATTTCCAATCTATTAGGATTCCGAGTGTGAGTGTGTGCATACCAAAATTCCCATGTGCATCCATTTTAACTATACAGACTTTTAAAACATCATTACAAACTAAATGTCATCTGGATCAAGAGACACATCTACCCCCACCACCGCCAGTCTTATGGTATGATACACAAGTATTTCTCTATATGCCTCTGAAGTAACCAAACCCTTGAAGCCTTAGGGCCAGAGTGCCAAAGTACCGCTCTTCCTTTCAATTTTGGTTTATGCTGGTTTAGCCGCGTACAGGAGAGATTATAATTGGCTCTGGGGTGGCAAGCTAATCACTGTGGTTTCAGTATTGGATATCTAACGCCATCCCATCTATCAGTACAATACAGCCCATTAACGCATGGGACCTGTTAATGGTCTAGTGTCTGCGTATATAAGCTAGCGGGAGGGGGTTGAGCAGACTTTCTGTCTCTATGTGAGAGAGCGATGTCTCAAAACAGAGAGAACACCTTCTGTCGTCCAGCACTTTGCTCCAAAACCACAAGGTTCAAATGACCTTCCACCCCTCCACTTTATATCCGTGTCCTCTCTCCACACCCCCTATACATTTCCACCAGTCCCATGGCCAAACGGAGAAAAATCCATTAAAACCATGGCCTGATCAAAGAGCCACAACACAAACATGCCATATGTACAGGTTTAGAGGTATCAGTGACTGCAGGGTTATGGATGCCCTGTGCTATAGCATTGATTGATGGCACTGTTAAAAAGAATAAATGAAAGATTCAAGTTTCACGAGTCACACTTTGTTGTTTTTCAGTTATTTACATATGTATATATACAAATATGTGTGTGTGTATGTGTGTGTATAATAAATACACATACAAACATACATATTTGAAGTATGTTTGGTGTGTTTAACCCCCCCCTTCCTTTGTTAATCCATTAATTCTCTCAAATGGCAGCATAATCTCCATTATACAAAGAGTTAAATTTTCTCAAAAGCCATTAAATAAATCCTGTATATCCAAATGCTTGTTGTAGAGATACATTTTTTAAAGAAACTTTTGTGCAACAAACAATAATCACAAAGATTTGGTCTGGTTTTTCGCTATAAAAATGATGACCAAACCAGCACAACGCTTGAGTTTTTTGATTATTGTGCAACTTTCCTATCAGTCAGATGCAGTACACAAGTGTGTCAGTGTCCGTGTGAAGGTGTGTGTGTGTTAGTTAAGTGTGTCAGGGTGTTTCGGTCCTGGGGATAGCATCTCCTAAAGTGGCCTCCAGTCGGCCGCCAGAGACTCTTACATTACCAAGTGCTCTGATGTTTGTGCATGACAACAGCAGCCCACGAGGCATCTGAGCTCTGGAAGTAGACACGCTGTCTGCGTGATTGACAGCCGATACAGGAAGAGGTGTGGTTGACCACTTAAAGGTGATTATGTAGTCACTCACCAAAGTGAATCCAATGAAAAAACAAAAATAAGCCTTATTTTCATTAACACTTTCATCAACAAAAGCTAAATGATTGATATTGTTACTATTCAAACTACTTAAAAAAATTATTTTATTAGTCTTTTATTAGTCTTGTAAGGCTAAATATGCCTTACAAACTCCCACCGAGCATGCTAAAATTTGACATAATGAGAAACTAATGCTCGTAAATATGCTTTGGGAAGACAATCAAAGGGAAAGTAAGCATTTAAAAGAGGCTGTTTGAGGGCTATAGTGTAATTTTGGACATGCCTGCATGTCTGTGTTTGTTTGTGTAACAGAGTGAGAGAAAATGTGTGTATTCATTTTCCAGAATGCTAATGTTACAGCCCATCATTGACTAATGTTAAACAAGCATTAGCTTTTTCTAACTCACAACAAACTATGAAGCACATACACTGCATGTATGTTAAGTGTGGATAGTTATTCTCTATTATAAGGTCCAAACTGCTCAGCCCCATTTTCGATCAAGTTGCCTCAGCTGGGGGTAGTGACTGTGTTACACACTTACTCTGTGTATGTGTGTGTATGTATGTATGTGTGTGTGTGTACTGTTCTGCATGATTAGAAAGTGGCCTGTGTAGCTGGGGGTCCTCAAAGTACTTTGACCTCAGGACCTTCTCAGTTCTCTAACAGAGGTCGTTGTCATGGGCAACTGCAAGAAACATGCCAGAAAAAGTTAAAGCCTCAGAAATCAGAGATGTAAAGCCTGAATCTTCCAAGTAAACACTCCTGCTTTTTTGTTCTGTGAAGATGACAGCTACACTACATCCTTAAACTTTAGAGTAGGTTAACATTATTTGATTTAACTTTGCCAATACATTTCTGCTATTCATATGCACAGTAATAACTTTTTTGGTACATATAAGTAACTGTCTAAACAAGTTTAAGTCACTGAGATATGAGGGAAAAAATGGGGTGATAGGCTTTGTTGAACAGTGTGTGTGTGTGCAGGAGTTTTACAGAACGTGGAGCTTGTGTCTCTGCCCTGAGGGAAAGTTCACTCATTGCAGAACTAAAGGGCCCCTAATGGGTGTTGGGGGGTGTAAAAGAATAAGAAAAAACAAAGAGATGTAGATGAGAAAAACACAGTGTAACCTCAAACGTCATATTGAGTCATACTGATTCAAAACATGTTTGGGAATTCCAGGAAATATCCAAACCTACAGTGCTAAAGATGTTTGGAAGGGTGGCAGTTCTTGGTTTTACTTGAATGGACGACACCCTTTACAACCTTGTGTGTGCTATAAAATATTATGAAATTATGCCACAATATCAATTACCGAAATATGTTCAGTGGGGGATGGAAGTAAACAGAGAGTAGTACAGTCTAGCTGAAAATCTCTTTACTGTCTGATATCAAAATCAGAAACAGACCAAGCAGAAAACAAGCGGCCATTAACTGGTCATACAAAAAGGAGGACAAAAATATACAGCTACCTGTATATAGTCACTGTATAAATACAAATCACTTCACATACACAACAGTCACAGAGAGAAACAGAGTGAGCACATCCACTATATATTACTTCAATGGTCATTATATATTGGTTTCCTTGGTCAGCTAAATTATCAGATGTAACTTTTTGTTTATAGTAAATATTTACCAAACACGGTGAGTTACTTATTAATAATAACAATAATACACTTTTTAATTTGCAATGAATTGTTTAATACAAAAGTATCTCATGCCAATAACGTAATATGAATTTGAGAAAGAGACGGTCCCTGAAGTGGCCAGTGGTCCAGGGGGACACTTGTAACAAGAACTCCATGACACAGCACATTACAACATAAACAACATCCTATTCGTTACGACGAGCAACCAGAGAAGAGAACAGGGCTTTTCAATACCCCCTAAAGAGTTTCAGATAGCTTATTGATCTACTAATTTAGTAGACTTCTGTGGCCTGGCCATGTTTGGCGCTAAAAGAGAATTGAATGGGAGTTAGTGGACAATGGGCCTTTTGAAAAAAAGGATCAGTAAAGCAAAAGAGTGAGTATGAATGTGTATGAACATCGGCAGGTTTTTATTTTATAGCTCAAGTTATCTGGTACACGTGTGTGTGTGTGTGTGTGTGTGTGTGTGTGTGTGTGTGTGTTGAAAGTAGAGATGTTGAAAAGCTAAATGTGTTTTGAGTATCCGGGGAGTTTGGGTGTCTGATTTATGCATTAGGTTCCACAAAACATGACATCATCCGAATGTTCTGTGAACTTAGATTTTTAATATTCATAATTAGTTTGGCAGCTCTAACACACCCAGATACACAGCAAAAATGGCAACTGGTAAAGTGTTGAAAGTGCAAATTCAATTTTCAATATTTTCCTTTGGGTTTAATTTAAAGAGAACATACATCTGCGAAAACAGTTTACAAAAATACTTAATTATATAAATAACTATAATTATATAAAATACTTTTAATTTACAGTGTGTAAAATATTCCATTATGAATGAAGTGGCACAACATAAATATGTAATTGCCATGGAGGGACGTCAGCCCAGTGAGCTACATTTTAACGCATTCTTGGGGTGTTAAATACGCAGAATATGTCAATATTCCAGAAGACATCCATTATATCAACTTTAGCCACAAAGTTATAGTTTGATAACCCCAATGTCTCCAAAGTGTTCAAATATGTGGCCACACACACACACACTTGAACTAGTACACAGACCCATCACATCACTGCTGTCTGTTGCTCACCTAAAGTAGTGTGACAGAAAAGACAAAATCAATGTTCTCCACACAGAAGTGCTGAAACCTGAGACTAATGGGGAACGAATGCGAGTGACCGGCATGTTTGTAAGTAGGACTGTGTGTGTGAACAGAAGAGAGAGAGGTGAAATTTATATGGCTGCAGAAGGGGCTCCGTGGCTTTGCGAGAGCAAAAACGCACGAGGTAAAAGACGAGTGAAGGGGAGCAGAGGAATGGAGGGGTGTCTTTGTACTAATGGAGGTATATTGACTTTGTGACGCTCTCTGAGCGAGTATTAACATTAGTTCACTCCACGCGGCATCAGACAGTGTCTGGACTTATAGATCTGTGTAGCTATCACTCAGATACAGTCACATGACTCACATGATACTGTCACATGACTCTCACTCACATGATAATTACAGCACGTCCTTCATTCCTCCACTTCAAGTGCCGTCATCCATTCCTGGTCAATGATCTGCTGTTTTTTTTAACGGTTAACGGTGCTCTCTCACTTCCTGTCCCCTTATGCTCTCGCTCACTGATCAATAATCTGCTTTTAGCAGCTCATTCAAAGTCATGATATCACCGCACGTGTGCGTTTTCTGGTTTGTGGGGTGTGTGTTTAATATATAAGCAAGGTAGAGTGCCAAGTGATTCATATGGCTATTAAAACAATCTTATCAATGTTTATTAGCACTTGGTTGTTAACAATCACTTTACAAAGAGAAGAGGATGTGAAATACTGCACTGTGGTACAATACAACAGCTTCTGTTCTGAGCTATTTGACAGTGATTAATAATCATTATACTAAGTTTTTTTGTAATATGGTAATGAAATTTCTGTTATTTTAATGTCTGCTTTGAAACAATTGTATTTTATAAATAAAGAAAAATGAAGGGCTATACAAATAAATGTGACTTAACAGGTAAAAATACAAATAATTAGGCAATATGGCACAACAGGCCATAAAAATAGTAAAAACAGCTACTGCTAAAAACATTGAAAGGCACAATAAACAGCAACCCTATTTTGCTCTGACTTATTCACAATATAGCATAGCCTAAATTTTTCTCTTTTAGGAAAGGTTACACCATAATAAAAACTATTTTATATTAAACAATTAAGTGCCTTATTTTCACTGCAAGATACAATCCCAGACATAACTCAGTTATGCAACATACACTAAACACACGCATTAAATACCACAACACACAAACTAAAAACAGACACTCGTGTGCAAACACACACACATAGGCACACATGCGCATATGCAAACACACGCCGAGCAATAAACCAGTGGGAGTTGCAAACTAACCTCATCTTGCTGCGGCTTGTACTGTGATGGGCAGTGGAGCGGAAGTGATGGGGAAAGCAAATGTGCACGTAGCAAAGGTGACCTAAATGCGAGAGCTGTGACAGGCTGCAGAAAGAGGCCCCAGAGACAGCTTACACTGCACTGTGCCACTGTGTGCTGCACTCAACTGTGAGAGACTCTGCAGCCTGAGCCCAGACACCACCATCTGAAAATCACACAGAACATTAGGGTTCATATTTAGCATGCATCACATTTTTCCCAATAATGCTTTTTAACATGAAAACACACTGTTACGATTCGCAGGCAAGCTGTGGTTTATACTGAATTTAGAACAGCTTAATTGCTAAATTCACTTTAAAGTATGATTTCGTGGGGCTTGTTGCTTTTATAAAATGGTTATTTGAAATACTTTTAAGGTTATGAAACAGAGGTTTCATCACATAAACACACACAACAGCAATTTAATGATATTGACAAAAGTATTATTCTTATGCCTAAGGACAGTTCTTCAGAAACAGCAATATTTTGATGTAATGT
>JAZGTK010021455.1:0-10611 GCA_036877625.1 Ambastaia sidthimunki
TTTGAGCAACCAAACATTTTAATATGCTGATGCTACAATACAATAATACAATCTGAGCTGACAGGCATCTGAACTTCTTAAGAGTGGACAGAAACTCCTTTTAGAGAGACAGATGTGATATTAGTAACAGTAAACAGAGACCAGGAGCACATTTCATAAAAGAGTAATAACTGTGTGTCATATACTCAAAGATAAACAGGACAAACTTTGCTGTAAAATGGTTGATTTTAAGACAACACAGGCATACGGGCTGATTGTAATTCAAAATGCAATTTATGACTGATGACAGGCTGCAAGCATAATGACAATAATACAAGACCAAGGGACATGAGAATGAAAGCTGACTGCTACAGCCTTTAGACAAGTATGCTGAGAAACTAAAGAGAAGTTTCGGTTTTAACACAAATTTCCATTGACTTGCAAATATGGGACTTTTCATGTCTTCGATCTAAATGAGAAATATAGCAGGCGGCGTTTTCTCCAAGGATTCAGGGAAGCAGAAATTCAGAGGGAACTACAAACAAACAAAACAAATATTACTAAATAAAAGCTCAAACCATGCACTCGTTTTTTTTGTACAATGCTTGTTGTTTGGAAAAATGTAGTTTGTTATTGAAAGTACCACAGTACAACAGTCAATACTGAAAGACGGAAAGTTATTAATTCCCCAATCCTGTTTACAGTTTATCTAAAGACAACAATACCAGCATTCTCATCTCTCCAATTCAATATACAGTAAATAACCACAGAGATGGAGATATCTTGAAGGAAGGACATAAAATGTCTGAATTTTGAATAATTTTACTCACGTTTTGTGTGGAATTACATCACACAAGCCATTTGATTTTCAGTGATCGTCTGCTAAAATCTTTGTTCAAATAGCGCTGCGTGTGTTTGGGGGAACATTGCCTCTAATAATGCATTCACATTTAAATCAGTCCACTGAACAGACCGAGATAAAGCTGTTGATTTAAATGACATGCAAAGTGGTGCCATCAAATCTCTCATTACAAACACTGGATGAGCTCAATCATAGTTCATTAACTTCACCATAGTTCAAAGTTCATTTCATAAAAAAACATTTTTAGAGGCAAATTCATCCCCAAAGTACGATTTCAAGTGATTTGTAGTGAATGCTTGAACACATAAATGATTAATTAATTACTTTTAAATTAAAAATAATGAGCACGTCACATAGGCGACTTATACATAATTACATTCACAAACACTGCATTATAAAATAAGCTAATGTAAACAACCTACGTAAATGTTATTTTTTGAAAAACTGAACAATATACATTTAAAATAACTTTTTACATTACATTTGTCTGAAATGTAAATCAATGTCACATTCACAATGGTGCTGTTATACCTAAATGCTGAGGTCACATTACAAGTGTAGGTTGCCATGCCTGCAAATATTGCTTAAACCGAACTAAGTAATGCAGACATTTCTTTTGGGATCACAAGTAAAATCAGAACAATAAAAACACCAGCAGCTTACATTAACTGTTTTTACACATTAACTATAAACTTGTGTATAGCGGTTTCACCAGCATCATAAAATGAGTCATTTTGAACAAGCACAATTATTGAATGGCAATGTTTGCCTCTTGATTATATGCGTGTCCCTTGGAAGCATGTAATAATAAATAGATTCATTTCAGATGAAACTTTCTCATCAGAAATAAATGGCTCTTTATTACCAAAAGAGTCAACCACTAACAAATAACAGAGCAGTGGGAAAAGCCTTTGAAATACATGTCCCTTTTTTCTTTAAACCGTACACAGCCCAAATTAGGCAATACATTTTTTTTTATATCTTCTTCAGTGCATCTGAAAAAGATGTCAATTTTCACCGAGTCTAAATGACTGTCTCAGGTGAACAGAGCTGGTGAAAGCACATCACGCAGGGGCAAATATCTCAAATCAAAGAGCAGATGAGAAAAAAATGCTAAAAACATGAGATTCAGTCTAACTGTGGCGAAGATTTATCCATCCATGTACTGAGTGCAACCTGTTTTTTTTTCACTCCACTTGCATCATGTTGATAAGCGAATGTTGACATCACCAAAAAGATCTTCAGATGCTTAAAGGACTCAAACGGGATGAAATGAAAGACCCTAAAACTCCTGGTACACATGTTCTCTGCTGTCTGCTCAGTCTGTGTAGTTTAAAGAAACTAAGAAACTATTCCATTAGTAAATGAGGCAAGTTAGTCTGAGAGTTGGACAACTTTCAGAATTTAAAAAACGTCTCAATGTCTTCCAGGGTCGTGGATTACATTGGCCGCTCCCTACAGAATGCTGAAATGGAATATTGGAATTTAAACTGGAATGATAGGAGGAGAAATATATTGATTTGCAAGAATTTTTACAGATAATTTTATAGATTACAGGTGATGGATAAGAGAAAATAACTTACAACAAAAACAGATAACACAGTTTTGCAGTTCTTTGCAAATGTGGTTTGACTCCGCTGGCTTTTTTCAGCTTCTGTAAAATTAAATGCAAGTTAACATAAATATAAAACTTAACTGTATATACCTCTCATTGTACAGAATGCTGGAAATAAAATCAGTTACATAAAATTATTCTAAAGTATATAAAGTGTTATTTTTATACACAAAATATGTATAATTAAATGCAAAGTTTCAGCAAAATATCTCTGCTATTACATTTTTAATTAAAGCTGCAATCTGTAACTTTTGCCTCTCTATCGCCATCTCTGTTCAAAACAAAGAATTGCAGGTTACTGTATGTGCTTTTCATTATGTATAAAGTCAAATGAAGCCAAACTCACATTTGTTAGACCAGCACAAATTATCATTATCATAATAATCTTTTTTTAAACTTCCTGTTGTGAATTAGGGTAAGGAGACTGTTTTGAACTCTGATCTGTCATGTTCTTGCTCAGTAACTTGAACACAGCATGACATTCTGTTTGTGTGTTTCTAAATAAGTGGCTAAATATGAATTTCTTTAATGAATTTCTGCACAATATTCATCGCTTGCACAGACGCTATACGACTTTCCATTCTCATGAGGGTTCACCAACGACTTCTCAATCCCCAAAACTCCATGAGATATTATAATGAGTCCAGTGCCATCTTTAGCAGACTAAGAATATCACTGTCCAGTGAAAAATTAATTAGAAGATCGTGCCAACGGTTTTGTGTGGAAAATGAGCTGGTAGATTCAAAAGCAGAGCTTTTATCCTGTTGCCTCATGTTAATGACTCCACACTTCATCTATTTTTAACAGACATGATGCTGTTGGGGTAATAAAGTTAATTGTCCTATAAAAACCTGAAATGGACATTTTATTCAGACCAGCAGCTTTCATAACCTGCACAGTCACGTTTTAGGGTAGATCGGTGAATCTGTCAGACCTGGTTCATCCATGGATATAACCACAATGATGCTTCACATGATAAACCAGAAATGTTTGTTCACATTCATGTTTTAGGGCCTTTATGCGTGATGTACTGTAGAAAATGAGCACATAAAGTAGATGTTCTTCTAGCAAAAACCTGTTCAAGTTCTCATCCAATGCTTCTCCTGCTGAAAATATCAATTTGAACCAACATAAATTTTCACACTGGTTTAGACTAGACTAGTTTATGCTGGATAGTGTTGGTCTAACAGGTAGACCAGCATAGTGGTGTTCCTCACAAGACCTTGAAAATCTTCTGCATCTCAAACATAACATGTATTGGCTTTAATTTCTCCAAGCATTATCACTGTGGCCCGATTTCTGTGGCTGTGCTAATTGAGGCTGTCCTACACAAACCCAGCTAACAGGAAACATTCTCAGAACATTGACTGAAGTTCTCTTGAGGTTCTCTCAAAGTTATCAAAAAGCGCTCTTGCAACATAAAAAAATTGCCATTTTGAATGTTCCTAGAACAATTAATGTTTTTGTTCTTAAAGGAAACATTAGGGAAAAATACTTACAACATAAAATTGTTAGCTGGGACGCCTCAGAGTTCATTATACTTTTTTTATTTTCTTTTACTGGACAGATAAAAGAGCTCAGTGGAAATGGCCATTTAATTTTTCTAAGTATCTAAGTCTTGGGTGTAATGTGTGTCTGTAATATTTAAAACTCTTCATTGAATTCTCACTCTGGTCCATATTCTCTGGATTACTCTGCAGAGTCAAGAGCAGCCCCTCTCAAATTCTGTAATTTCCCAAAATCTGGTGCCTGTGGTCACCTGCCAGGTAAACAGATGGTGCCCCACAGCAACACGAGTGCCACACAGTTAATCCTCGGCCCATGTTTGCCAAGCTGAGATCTTTAGAGAACTACTACCAGCAGCCTAAATACTCACACAGCAACCAAAAGGGTAAAACAGATGTTTGTCAACACGGTTAGGTCATTGCAAAACCTTGTACGGGCATTAACATAATTGTACAAAAGGGTTAGCTTCAAAACCAATTGACAGCCATGCAACTTGTCATATTTAAAAATCCTAGTACATACAGTACCGGACCCATGGCCAATCGGTTAGACCTGCTCACACTTGTATTGAGATCTGGTGCTCAATCTGGAGACGTGAGTTTGAGTCCGGCTCGCGTTGTGTCCCAATTCTCACAGTTTAAATTCCCGTTCTTCCTCTGCTGGCAAACACTCATTACAACGTTAGCAACCAGGGTTACATCATTAATTGAGGTCTAGGAATATATTTGCCTTCTAAGAACACCAGTTTCTGGTTCAGCATACAAACTGAATGTTAATTAAAAAAGGTTGGTTGTCGACATAACCTTGGGGCTCTTATCTAGTGCCTGAAGCTGAACAAAGTTCTGCAGCAGAAACCCAAAGACACATTCAGATCAACGTGACTGTCAAATCCGACTGACGAAGACAACCGAGTCTAAGATTCAGAAGTGATGCAGTAGTGTTAGTATTAAAGGTGCATTCACATGAAACGCCTCAGATGAAAAATTAAACATGGTAGTGAGGAATTTAAGATGAATAAGTCTGCTTACGTGGAGCCTGTGTGACTTTAAACGGTTTCTTCTCTGTTTAGAAGCACATAGCACATAGTTTCTTTAATGTTTGACACTTTCTCCTGTCCTGTCTTATTATTCATAGGTTGTCATAGGTTGGTTCTCTTGATAAGTGTAAACACGATCTGACCTCTGTGATTGGACACAGTTTCATCGCAGAAAACAAGCCTGTCTTACAGCTGTTTTGCTGATGTTATCTTTGTTGTACAGATCACAAAAACGTTATTAGATTTATTTAACAGTGCACTGAAGAAAGTCGGTCAGAATGGGATTAGTCATGTAGAATAGAGGAATTACACACCCCACGTTCCAGCGAGCACTTCATTATCTTCCTATGACCGACTTTATTCAGTTTCACCAGCCTTGGAGCAAACTTCCTGTTATCCACAAAATTTCTCATTGTACCGACACGCCAACTGAAACACAATTTCCAAAGCATGAAACACAGAAATTAACAAAAGCAATACTTTTTATGAATTTTTGCCAAAAACCGGTCCCTAATTTTATGAGTTTGTGCTTCTGAGCCCATGCCACGCTTTAACCGTTGAGTTCAATTTATATTTACTGAAGTGTCTTAGCGCAGTCGTGTGTGATGCGTCATTATATAGAGCACTGAATAAAAAAATTCCTTTAAATGCTTTTTATTTTTTCCTCTCACGTCTGACAATTCACTACAGTGGATTGAAATTAAATCAGAGATAAACACTTTATAGGAAATTATAGCTGATATTTTTCAGCTGAAACATTCACCTTGTCTGTAGTTACTTTAAAGACTAATATTAGCTGATAAAATGCACAAGAGGTCTGGCATATAATTGCTGTGTGAAGGCTATAGCTGAAGATAAGAGGAATGATATTTGAGGAAAGTAATTCAAGGAAAGAAGGAAACTATGTGAGAAACAGATTATAGAGGCAAAGGCTATTGTTAGCAGAACTGCCGTACACACGAAACACATCTTATGTTTTGAGGGTTTGTGCTGTTGTGTTTGTAAATCTCTCCTCTCATTTTTGAGCCACGTGTATTAAAAAAATCTATTCTGTTCTTAAAAATGTTGTTCTAAGTTAAAAAAAGAGTGTAAGTATGTTAAAAAAGTGTGTGGAAAAAATGTCTACGAAATAAGAACTGAAGTGTCTAAATTTGGTCAGTTTCATTGAAAAGTTTTGCCATTGACTACTGATGTTTTATACCTGTTTAAATCACAGTGTGGAATCGTGACTTTTGATGGTGATCGTGTTGTTATCAGAGGACATCTTTCTCTCTAACTACAAACATAAATTTGACAACATTTTTGCCATAACATGCCAACTGATGACAATTTTCCTAAGAATACATTCAACTGCTTTGTTCTGTTACATGAGAAATCGTTTATTAAAATCCAAATATTGGATTTTATATTGCATCAAACACTGTCTGATACATTTATGACTTTATGAAGGTAATTGCTTTAGATTATGCCAGTATCCCAGAATGCAGTGAGAAACAGAAAGCTGTTTGTGTGATATTCATCAAACTCATTTTTTGCAATATGGCCTGATAAGAGAAACACAGACTGAAAACAGTGTGATTTCATTACGCTCCGAGGTTTTTGTAAACATTTCCAAACGCTTGTGAACTCTCTGAAGTGAATCACTTTATGGTCACATTCACAACTGATACGAACTGACTCCACAAACTCTGACGATTACAATTCTGCAGAGGAACCAAAGAGCTGAAAACAACAAGCAACAAAGATTTACAGAGAGTGTGAAAAATGAATATGCATACGCATGATTTATATATATACATTTGAATTCATACTGTATTTATGAGGCATACAAATAATAAATTACCCACAGCTGTAGCAAGAAACAAATTAAACTAGAAAAATGTGTAATGATTACTGCCTGTAAGGGAGAAAAAAAATAATGTTTAATATCTCATTCCTAGACAGCAATCAGAATGATGAAGAGCTAACTGAGATTTTGTCATCCTGTTTCTCAAATGTTTCTCCTGAGAAACTCTTCTACAGTGTCAGAAGAGATCTCAACAATGTCAAACTTATCGGCTTATATTTGCCAAGATGTCTTACCAAAGTCAAACCAAAACTGAGAGACTTCAATATGATATTAAAACTCAAATATTTCTCTTCAAATTATCTGAGTTATTCCATTCACATCAGTTTTACAGCTCTATTAACAAATGTCTCATGTCCATTTCTCTTAAGAAATATTAGGATGACCATCTTTGAATAAAGTAAGATTATTAATAAGTCTTCTGAGCTAAAGATCTAATGCTCTAGACAGCATTACTACAGATTTCTGAACCACTGATATATATTTTACTTCTGTGTCCTCTAAGATAAAGAGATGTATTAAATTATTGAATTGATTTTCAAAATTCCAGCGATTTATCCTTTAACAGAAGTCTCTGAGGTGGTCTTTATGCAGGGGTCAGTCTTGATAAACAAAAGTGCATGACCATGTGTGACCTTTCCAGGATGGAGTGATTTTGTTGTTTGTTTCCTGTGACTGCAATTAAATCATTGTACATCTGAAAGTGCACAACTCCAATTTAAACGCAGCTTTTCTACAGCTTTTTAATACTGGGTTTAAAAGGTCATGTTGCATATGTAAAATCAACAGTCACAAAAAAAAAGAAAGAAAACACAAAGATCAACAGTACGGTAAAAATTACATTTTACAGCTTTTCTACAGTACAATAAATGAATACTGGAATTTTGCTTCTGTTAAGGTCCGCAGTGCTTTTCCAGCAGAGCTTCTGTGAACATGTTAATTGTAATTGTGTTTCCATTCACCTGCATTTAAAACCTGCTAATTGGACTGAACGATTGAAACAGACGCAGAGTGACGAATCATAAGAGAGAACACGAGGCCAGATGAGCTTTTCTCAATAGGCTCTTATACAGGCAGGCGCCAGTGTTTAAATGAGAGGCCAGTCTGGGCCAGAGCAGCAGGGAGTCAAGAGAACCTGTACAACACAAGAGCAGGTACAACAGCTGCTTCTGATAATGAAGCACACAGGAAAAACTGTTTGAGATCCGCTGGGACTGTGGCACGGGAGAAGTTTGTCTCAAGCTGGTGTTTAATTCAAGACTGCATCCATATTTCATACCCACTATAGCCAAAATATTCCAGACAATTGCCATGAGATCTCACCTCCAGGTCCCATTCAATAGTTCACACACACACACACACCGCTTCACCTGAACTTTACAACATGCCTTTGGGGGTCAAGGAGGAAGTAATTAGTGGCGCAAAGGAAAAGAATGCATTAGCCAATCCCCACCTGAGAGAGAGCCAGGAAAGGTTAGCTAGTGCAAGTTAAATCAATACTTGTGTCCAATCTGCTGCTCCCATGATCCTCCAGGCTAGAATCACAACCACATTCATGAAGCCACTACCAGCCACAGTTACACTTGATGAATGAGTAATTTCATCCCAGCTAACAGGGAACCTTCTCAGAATGTTGGCTAATGTTTTTTAAGAAGGCTAAGTTCTCTCAGAAGTATCAAAAAATGATTGCAGTAACATTAGTAGAACCTTTTAAATGTTCTATATTGTTTATGTGTATATATACAAAGGAATAATCTAATAACGTTAATACAATGCTTAAAAAACTGAAATGTTTCAAACATTCCTTAAACTTTTACAATAATATTTCTAATGTTTTTGTTACCTAAAGTGTTATGGAAACATTTTTACAACCCAAAATTGTCAGCTGGGATGCTACACATTGTATCTCAGTTATAATGCATTTTAAATAAAGTTATTGTTGTAAAGTTTCTGATTTGTAAATACTTATGGGGACATTATTTACTTAAACATAAAACAAAAACAGACAAAGTGGGAGTGAATGTTAACTGTGAGTGAGTTTTGTCAGTGCCTGTATGAGTTACAATATTGATTTTCAAACTCAGAAAACACCTCCACTCAGTGAGGGGTCACTGGTTATTGGGTGGTGAAGCAAACGGTGCGAGAACAGCATGTATCAGTGTTTCAAAACACTCGAGGCGGTGAGAAGCTTTGCGTCCAAATTCATTTCTCACAGATGCGAACAAACCGCAAACACGGATTGGGGGGAAATTGAAAAAGGCATCAGTCAAGCATGGGGTGCCTCTAAATTAATCCAAGCAAGAAAAAGGGCATTTGTGAAGGGAAAAAACAGAGTGGGGCTGTGCTGTGTGCTTGTGATTTAAGGCCTGACTGAAACACATGAAAACATGAGAAGATTAATAATGGAAGCAGAGGCTAAAATATTAATGTAGACGGTTTGAATGAGCTCATCTGTGGAGACGTGTTAAAGGAACAGCTCACCCCAAACTGAACATTCTTGCATTATTTACTCGCACTCATGTTGTTCACAACCTTTAAGATTTATTTTCCATGACATATTTTGAAGGTTGTTTTTATAATCTATTTAATGCTCTTACAATAACAATTGTTTTCAAGTTTCAACAAATCATATACAATCACTATTAAAGTATCTTAACGAAACCTAAAACACTTAAAAACTTTACAATCGTTTAAAGGATTTATTTAATAAAAATCATCCACCAATCACAAAAGCTCACGAGGGACGTAGCGATGTCCAATTCATGAGTTTCAGTCACATCTTGCAGACGCTTTTATCCAAAGTGACTTTCATCCAAAGACTTCTGGGAGAATTTTAAACTAGAAGCTAGAACTTCAATGGGTTAATCACTCTGACTTCCCCTAACCCTGTAGATTATTATTAGCTTGATTATTTCACCCAGAGAAACAACTGACCTACAGTGTTGAAATGTGAAGTTAATGCCATTAAAGTATGCTAGTGCCTCTACTGGATAATTAAGCTATAATGAGAGGCATTATTCTCTTAGAAACAGTGGGGGGTGGAGAAAACATTACAGCAAAATTCACTTCAGCCATTACTCAGTGTTACTGCAACGGCCACCATTTCTGTGGCTCAACTGGTAAAGCATGCCGCCTGCAACTCCAAGGTCACGGGTTCGATCCCCATGGAATACACTCAGAAAACATCAACTGAATGCACTGTAGGAAACGTTGAATAAAAGCATTTGCCAAAACACAAATTTAAATGTAATGTAAACGTTTGAACTAAAAATTCCAACAGTTCTAATCTGCATAGTTTAACATGTCTAGTAGGAAACCAGGACAGTACGCTGTTAAGGAAGTTCTCTGTTAAGGGGACATCAGCAGAGCACTATGGCATATTAATGTGCTAATGTACAAATGCATGTGGCATTAAAATGAAGCACTTTTCTCCTAGAAAGAAGCAGCTCTCCGGCTGGAGAGACACACAGAGTCATCTCAGATAGTCACAGTTTTATGGGCTATATTGTTTAATCACTTTGCGGGAACATTTGTATGGAAAATTATGCAAAGCTGCTCACTGTGCACAAGCCGGGCGAGTGTAAAGATCCCGCTGGGATTTGAAGGAAGTCTATTTATAAAGACTAAAGCAATCTGCGCTTATTTTCCTGGAATAAAGTGGCGTGATGAGGTGGAAGGTAATTGAACGCAATAGAAGTCACCTTGGATAAGAGCCTGCATAACCATTAAAAAGACCGGACCCTTTAGAATGAGACTATTAACGCAAA
>JAZGTK010021456.1:0-10610 GCA_036877625.1 Ambastaia sidthimunki
TTACATATCAACTTGAGGGATTAATTTTTCAGTAGCCATTAAAGACATCTTTATTGGGAGCCACATGACTTCAATTTCAGACTAAACTCACTGTACTTTGGCTAGTCATATTAGAAAGTCGGATATTTATGAAGGCATAATGAACTGTGAGCCTTCATCCATCATACCTCTGTAGCTCCAAGATGGGTTCTGAGATGTAACAAATGTTTTACGCTTCAAAATTACATACCTCCCATTAAAATACAATAACTCTACACAGTATTATGGTAATAATTTTCTTTTTAAAATATAAACAGTCTTGTCAAGCTCAAACCCATCATTGTTACCGATGTGAGTCTTTCTTATCCAATACGACACCGGAGAACCTCCGGCAGAAGATTTTTTGATTACATTTCGTGTTACACAAAACGTGTGACTAGGTGAAGAGTATAAATTACCTCAGGCACACTGGCTGTCACGGCGACGCTTCATAGCAGATTAAAGAAACCGGAGAGACCTGCCTTCTCCTGTTATAACAAAAGTCTCCACAAATTAATATTTGCTCCCTATTGCGTCAGAGAGAAACATGTTCTTTTCATAAGAACGAGAGCATAGAAATACTTCAGGTGCGGCATGCCAGGGCCACCAGCGTGCCGAATCAATTTTGGTGTTTGGTTTCAAGTACAGATTGTGACACCGCATAATTTAACACGGTTCTTGAATGCAAACCAAGCTGGTGGTGGAATTTCACTGTTTTTAATGCTATTACCATTAAAGCTGGAGGTCCATTAGATGGTTCTTTTGCGGTTATCTTCTCAGATGTCACACAATGTCTTCAATCACATTTTGAGTGTCTGCATTGGCAAAATTAACAGTTTAGTACCTTAATGATTGTGATTAATACCCAACTTCATCTGAAAAGGTCTCTGAACATGTCATACAAGCAAGTTGTAAACATGTTTGCGTGTACATTGTTGTAGTCTATTAGAATAACTTTAGTGCCATCAATCGAATGACACACTTTCCTCCTGATGCGAGCTGAGTGTCATCACAGCGTTTTCGTTTTTCAGTCAGACTCGTTCTGTTTAAACTGGTGGATCTGTTGGATCAGAACACTGGACTACACTGTGAACTCTGGCTTTTTTGTGGAACCATCATGTCAGTCGCCCTCATGTCCTTCAAAATATAATGGTTTTTTTTTCAGTAGATCACAGAAAAAGGAGCATGTTTTATCACACAGGGAATGTTCAAGCTAATAAAAAAACATAATAATTATTATAAAAGCATTCAATTTGACTTCTGCAGTGTGTATAACGTCCCCTTAAACCATACAACAGCCTTACAGTATATGAGGGACAGACAGAAACATAGTCATTATTGAGTAAAAGCCATACCCTTCACCAGACCTCTGAATCTCACCTGACATTGTGTCCAAATTTCGTCTCAGCACGTTGTGCCCCTTGCAACCACCCAGATACAACCTGGCAACCTCAAAGCGATGCCCTGGCAACCGAACACAAAACTGTAGCTTACATATGATGGCATCATGTGTTGCAAAGGCAGAAATCAGTCACGTCAGAAAATGTAACAGTTTTAGTAGGAGTTTTGCTGGTGATGGTGTTTCTGTAGCTCAAGATTTAGAGTATGGTCCCTGTGAGAAAACATATTTTGAATGCTTGGGATAACAGCTTCTGCAGATTGTTTTAATGTAGATACGGCTGCATTATTATCAGTATATAAAATCTCTTGGGAGAATAAAGCAATTTTATTGAGGCTAGTGATATGACCGGAGTCTCATGTGAGAATACATTATTTTAAACTTATTTGTCAAAGGTACTATTCCTTTCTATGTAGTAACTTTTTCATGTGGAAAAAAGTTGATGGCTTTAAAGAGAAGTTGATAGATGTACTTCTCAGGCAGTAACCTCTGTCTTATTGTCTTGTTTCTCCAAAAATCACTTCTCTTCATTCTTAGCAGAACTTTCTAAGGACAAAGCCATTCGATTCACTTATACATCAAATAAACGAATCAATGCTTTCTTCAAAGCACAAGATGGCATCTTTATCCTGCGCCACAATCTATTCAAGATTCCTGACCTTTATTTGATGCTGAAAGTCTTGTGGTTTCAAAGCAGAGCATGTGTGTTTTTTCAATACTCCTTTTATTATCTTATAAAGCTGAAATCCACAGTTATCTTTCACAAAGCGGAGGTCAACGACAGTTTAACACAGCGGCTAAAGAAGTGGAACTTGAAGTATGGTCATCCAGATGTGAAGAAACATGTTGTTGGGTAATAGCCAGAGAATATGACTGTTTGTTAACCAATAATGAGATAAAAACATTAGCCTAAGTAATCAGACATTTTGCCTGGTGGAAAGTTGCATGCAGTTGACTTACTATTGCTATTGTAAGCAACCACCCAGCAACACCTTAACGACCAACTGCTACACACCAATAATAGTTTAGAACACTTTAAAAATGTATTGCACCCACATAGCCCCTGTAGCTCAATTGGTAGAGCATTGCCCTAGCACCACAAGGGTCATGAGTTTGAATCCCAGAGACCACAAAAATAAAATCTTCCAAACATCAACCCAACAATTACTGATAGCAAATTTTAAAATAACAAAATAAACAAAGAGGCTGATTAGGATGAAGTCAATGGGCTGTTAAGGGCTACGTTTTGTTCAACCCAAGCAGGTGAATTTGTTTCTGCTGGAAGTTACTCTCTATATAAAGAGTAGAAGTTTATATGGATGGTTGTGTTTAATGACAAGAGGAAGGTGTATTTTATCCCAAATATACAGAATAATCATTCAGTGTAAAGCTTTATCTACAGTAAACAGCCCTCTGGGGTATCTGAATAAAACAACTTTCATTCCAATTTCATTTGTTTCCAATTGTGTATTTTTAACACAAGGAAATTAATGCATTCTACAGTGCCACAATATAAATAAAAACTACCAGTGCCCAGCTAAAGCACTTTCAGATGGCAGCTTTCATACTAAAACAAAATTTGCAGCATTGGCATTTTAGCCCCTCTCAGAAATGAAACTGAAAATGAAACTAAAAAAAACGTTGGGAGATTGTTGCTAAAAAGAACACTTTGACAGATTAATATTCATCTCATGTTTAAAGTGTTGCACTTAGTATACTTACTCAGTAATTGTATTCTTGTTCACTGCATTTAATCAGTAAATTCCCAATTACTGTCTAGCAACACAATCAACAAAAATTACTCGTCTCCCACTATAAACAATTATCATGATTTCCACAACCTCACTTTGACTTTTCTTTTAACTCGGCTTAATGTGTAGTTATCAATGCGTTTTAGTCAGTGTCTGCTTTGAACTCCCTAAAAACTGAGTGGGTCCTGTCATGAGGAAAGTGCAGATCTTGACCTATATATCTCAAAGACATCTTCAGTCTGCTTTTCACAGGAATCATGGGATATTCTTCTCTTCCATCACTCCCCCTGCATGTCTCTGCTTTCATTGGCTGATGTCTGATGTCGAGTGACGCAAGATAAGCTTGGAGTGTTTAAGCTGAGATTTCGGGTTTTTTGCACCTTTCAGATTCTGCCCACTTAAAAGTGACATTATTGATCGGCTGTTGCAAAGTCTGTCCCCTGTGGGTTGAATCATCCAGTGGGCGGCTCAGCCTTGGCCGCTAGAAGATGGAAGAAAGAGTGTCTGACTGACTTGACCTCTTTGGCTTCAGACCACGCCGTGTTTTTCTCCCCCACATTTACTCTAGTTGGGAGGGGACTTGAAAACAAGGGAATAAAGACCACTCGTCTCGGTTTGGGCTCAGAGCGCTCAACCTTTTTGAAAGCCAAAGGTTCACGGTGGATCTTCTGCCTTTCTTGAGCACGTAGATATAAAAGGCCCAAACAAATATACGAGCTAAATGTCAAACGTTTCTTTAAGCGGAGGTGGTAAGGCACTCTGGCTCCTTCGGGAGCTATTGCAAAGTGCAATAAATACACTCTCCCTGACAGAACATGACCAACTCAAACCAACACAAACAGGAAATATAAAGTATTTATTTGTATTTTGTGGGATTCGTTGCACAAGATCTTGCCTCTGAGGTAAATCTGCTGTTATGTAAATGTTCACAGTCTCCAGCCTCAACCTCAGGGCGCTATGGAGGTACAAATTCGTGTTCTCAGATGCTAGTTCTCAGATGCAAATTCAAAGTGAAGGAGTTCGACTTGCCCTGCAGTGATTTCTTCACCTCTGCCTCAAAATAGATCCTATTTCAGACTAACATTATCATCCAACATTTAGATTTGCTTATGTGGGAACTGCAACAAAGTCCCTGAGCGGCCTTGATGGAGGGCAAGCGTCAACACCTTCCGCTAGTAATTGAGTAATAACTCAAAGCAACAAAGCCAGTTGCAATTAAAGTAGCCGACCCCTTGCACCACATTGACGGGTGAAGCCATCATTACGAACGCTACCTGGGGGCTTTATGATTTGTTTTGGGATTTGAGCAATAATAGAAATGTTTACAGATTGTCACAGCTGCCCATTTCGACAGTATGATGTTCCAGCTGACAGCGTCTCCTTTTTTCCTTCGCTCTCTCGCTTTCTTTTGCCGCCTCTGCAGATTGACAGCTCCTCTTTTCATTGAAAACCCGATCATGTAATTTTCCCCCCACCTCCTGTTTCAGTGTAATAGCACCCGTCTACAGGCTACAATCATTGTACTGTCTCCTGCCTGCCGCTCTCTGCTGGGGAACGAAACAGCGATGCACCTGGGACCAGCTATGCCATCTCTGTCTGAAAACTTTCATGCTCTTTATTTTTCTCTGTTCTAAGTGTTTTTCTCCCTCTGAGCAAATGGTCCAAGCACGGGAGTCAGAACAAATTACTGGCAGAGATGAACGACGGATGTCTCGTCTCGTAATTCTTCTGTGATCTCATAGCTGTCATCCGCAGCGTATGCTTATAAAAATGCCGATGGTGGTTTCTAGGGTTAGTCAACCTTATGAAACAGCTGAACCATTGTAGTGTGGTAGCATTTGTGCCAGTGGTTCTCACCAAAAATGGCTTTTCGTGTCTGTTCTGAGTTGGATAGGAGGGGAAAAAGAATCCAAAGAAAAGAATAAATCATGCATTTAGAGTAGCAAAATAAATACTTTGCTCAATGAGAGCCAAATAGGTACTTTGGTCAAACCCTATGGTATTGTAGAGCAAAATCATCTATCATAGTAGAAGATGCCAAAATGGACAAGCTGTATGACAAACCCACAAGTTTAATATTGTGTTAGGTTGACAACTACACGTTTATCATAAAACTAAATAGTTTTTGAAAACTACTGATTCAGGCACACAAGCATAACGATCAAAGTTCAGTTCAAGACACCAAAACTGGTTGAGAATTACATGAACCATCTGGAAAAAGTCCCAAAACTGGGGAGAGGCGAAACATGTTCACCCCAACTGGTGATTGTCAAGTCCATTTAAGTCTCATTATCTCTTTCATTATTTACATTTTCGCACAATATGGTCTTCAACTCTAGGGAGTCTGCATTGGGAAAAGGTCATGTTTAATTAGATTTTAAGACTTATCTCTACTGTGGCCTCTGAACAATTACAGGGTGAATGAGAGAAGCTATCAATGCCTGTGACAATAAGGTATTAAGCCAAAGTGAAGGGAGGGGGCCTCACAGGACTACAAGCTGTCCCTAAACTGCCTGTCAGTAATAACCTCTAATCTGGTGAGACAAAGCCCTCTTGTTTCCTCTGTACAACCCCAACTAATTGCCCAATTAGGCCAAATCAGGTTTATAACAAATCAACAGCATTAGCGCATCCAAATATGACTCTGCAAGCAGACAGCACGTGTATGGCTTCAGATATTGTCTCTTGGGAAACAAATGTGTTTGGTAACTGCTAAAGAATTAGAAGATATGAGTGTGAGGAGTCTACAGTAGTTCTTCTAGCAATATTATTTTATTATTGTAACCATATCTTTATATATCTTCATTAATATAATTTTGTTACTTGACTGTACAAAACAATTAAAACCACCAGTCTTGCAATTGTGACATAATATTTAGTTTGATCTGCTGATATGCTGATATGAATGTTTTTTTTAAGGCTAAGCAATTTTGTTGAAAAAGGAAAAAGCTCTTTTATTATTTTTGTGAGCGTTTAGGGGTATCAACTCTGTCTAAGCAGTTAGTAGACAGTAGACAGCTCTCTGTTACGATACAGATTACAACTAAGAACACAGACAGCAAGATCTTCATCTTCTAGAAGAAGCTACACAAAGGTTTTACACCCAGAAACCCATCTTCTCCTGCTCTTTGTCTCTCTATTTCCTTCTTCCCAAAGGCATCTAATGCTCTATATAGCTATATAATATACACCCTCTTATCTGTAATGATTCAAGCTTGAGATGCAATCATCACCCAGAGGAAACCGGGTGAGTGAGAAAGCTCTAAAAACAGCTCCAAGGGCACAACAAGGTTTCGCTTCATTTTTTTGGATTCAGGTGAAGATGAGAGAAACATGCAGTGGAGAGAGACACACAGAAGTGGAATCTGATTCACTCCTGATTCATTAAGAAATATCATCAGGTAACGTCACACCCACAAAAATCTGCATTAAATGCGATTTGCATGGTGCAGTGCCCCATCTCATAGGCCGGTTATGAGTACTAGGTTGCTGACTACTGTAGTGTGACGTACTTTAAACAAAGATACAGCATAGCAGCATCGCTCCAGACACCGGAATCAGCTAAAATGTGTCCACACATCTGGATAACAGCTTCATTAAAACATTCTTCTCCATCATGTGATGAATTACTGCTGCCACAATCCTTAAAAAATCAGCACAAACCTCTCTTTGAAACACCTGCTTTTGTGAGTGACAATAGTGCAACATTCATTGAGCCGGACAAACTTTTGTGAACAGGCACAAGCTAAGTCATATTAGAGTCTAAGTCATATTAAGTCATATCAGAGTCTAAGTCATATTAAGTCATATTAGAGTCTAAGTCATATTAAGTCATATTAGAGTCTAAATCATATTAAGTCATATTAGAGTCTAAGTCATATTAGAGTCTAAGTCATATTAAGTCATATTGGACTCTAAGTCATATTAAGTCATATTAGAGTCTAAGTCACATTAGAATTAGAATTAATCACAATTACTGCATTTTTATATGTATCGTATTGAACTGGTCCAGTTCAAATAGCACCTGGATGGTGAATAAGACTGAATGTTTGGCTGAATTACAGGGTGCAAAAATCACCCCAGTCATGGAGGACACAAGGACGGGAGGGACTTTACATGGCGTCAGCAAACACTTGCAGGCAGATGCGGGTGGGGCCGAGTACAGGGTAAGAAAAATCGATGCCAAGGCATGCATGTGTGGAAAGAAGCTGAGACTTATTAGAGCAGTTAGATGGGGATTATCTGAGACTGGCTGCTCATCATTGCAGAGAGGGAAAAATGGCTATTGATCACACCTTACACAAATGCCTAAAACGAATTGATTTTGTCAGGAACTGTTTGTATGGCTGCACAGAAAAGATGCCCCAGCAACCTGGTGCTAAAAGCCTGAACATGTTTTTTTAAAAGTCAGTCCTGCCATTTGACGTATTTGTCTTATGTATCATCTAAAACCCATTATTCTTGACCTTACTTTCACTTTTAGATTGATTTTCCTGGTGAACACAATCAGCTTAAACCAATCTGGTTGGCTGATCTGATCCAGTCTTCCAGACTAGTTATGGTTGACCTGGTTGTGAGATGGGTGTTTTGGGTGCATGTTAGTTAATCAGACTGAGAGATTGTTTTAAACCGGCGTGGGCTGGTTTAGTTTTAGAGTAGTTTACACAGCAACTTTTTTGTAAAAGCACAAAGGCTAGTTTGACTGTCTGGATGCCTGAATGAGAAGACGCTGAATTATGTAAAAACAGAAACCAGAGTACCATTACATAAATCAATCCTTTCGCTGAAACAGCAGCGTTAAAACTAGATTTTAATTCCCTCAGTGGTGCTCAGTGTGCAGAACCTCCTGCCACAGTGTTGCTGCATGTCTGCAAAAGTGATGCAGGTGCTGTCCAGCACATTGCTGTGTGTTTGTTAGGGTTTTCCATATGGGTTGCTTACTAATCCAAAGAGCCCATTTTAACCATAGTTTTACTATAGTAAAAGTATAGTAAAAAGTGAGCCCTATCATCTATCATGTGTAAATGATTCAGTCCAATTTTCAGTAAAATAACAAGTTAGCACCTAATTCAAAACGCTGAACTTAAATATGAGTAACATTAAAAATGATGCTTGCTAAAAAATAAATTTGTGACTTTAAACAAACTTAATGTTTATTTTAATGCATTTTTTAACAACACACTAATTATTCAGACTTGAACATTAAAAGTCTTTCAGAAAGCTTTTATTAAGGATAATTTGTTTCATTTATTACAGTATGAAGTAAAAGTCACAATTTTTGCTTCTTCTTGGATGATTGTCCATTTGAGAGCACTCACAGCCACTTTGGTGGAAAACTGAATATAGGTGGAGAAAGGTCTCCTGACAGAAACATACCTATCTGAGGAGCTATTAGAAGGTGAAAGGAGGCATCTCTCACAATACACTGCCCATCGAGGATCTCCAGCGACTGATGTTTCTGAACTCCATTCACTGAACTGTAAAACCCACTGGAGTGGACGGCATCCACAGGAGCCCGGGAACGAAATTGAGCTGCCCGTTGAGTTACATTTTCATTTGCTGGAGAATCACCAGAAGGTCTTGATAGGACAGGTGACGGTTTCTTATTGCCAGAGTCTGAGTTTTTGAGGTGAAGTCAACTGTGAGTGGAAGGCTTAAAACAATAAGGTACTTCACACTGGTTGGTTTAAACAACCCATGATTGCTTCTAAAAGCTTGGAAATGGACTGAAACTGAAAATAGTGCTAGCAAAATTTGTATAAAATGCCTCTGCGCTACTTCCTGGTTAGCATGTAAGATGTGTAAAAACAAGCCTTATAATTAAATGTTGCTGGTTGGTTCATTAACCTACTCAGAATAATACTTACTGGGTTATTTGAGTCCATAATCTAATAACTTTAATAAAACGGGGTTGTTATGTTAGGTGTCAGTTGTTTTGAATGTTGCATTTGCAATTTTTTGAATATGAGATAATCACACGGCAGTGAAAATGCATTAATATACAACATTACAGAAGAGTTTTATAGTGATTTGGTTTATTAAAAAACTTTTTATTATCATCATTTTTCTTAAACATTATTGTCATCCTGTTTGGCTTTTGCATCTGTAAAATTCAGGTTGTACAAACACACTGTATGTGTTTAAATGTTGCACTGAACCGAAATTGGACTGAACTGGAAAAGCTAACACCAAACAGGCTAAACAGTTGGCAGCTACGTTTCTTGTTTACAGCTGATTCTGATTGGATGAGACCTGGCTGTCGTAAAACACAGATAAACGCACACCTGTGACAAACATTCTAAGTGCCAATATCACAAGTTGCCTAGCAACAATTGCTAACAAACTACATTACTAAGCAAAGAATTCTGATTATCATCATTATAAAATTCTACTAAACTGTTTATTGAACATCTGCTTTTTTATTGTAATATCACTGTTAATGTTTCTCATTAGTTCATATAGACTCTCTTCAGATCATTTCTTATTTTGCTTAATAATATATTTGCTTGTTCGTAATGTTTTTGTATCATTCCAGCCATCATTTACACTGACTGGCTTTGTTAAGTGGTTTTCAACAGAATGCTTTTGTAACATTTATCAGCTCATACAAGTCATACAAGAATACATTTCATTGGACGAAAGTATTTATTTAAAATGCTGGTCCACGTCTTATACAGCTGTTTTTATGTTTTGCTGGGAAATATTATCTGTGCCCTTGAGGTTGCTTAGTCAGAGATGAGACTTTTGACAAGTGTAAATGTTTTTCTTGTAAACAGAATAGTGTCATTTAGTGTCAGCTCAATACAGGGCCAACCGGGCGGCCGGTGTCATGCTAGCTTATTTTAGATGCCTTTAATACAGCACAAGTCATTTTCTGTGACTGATAGTCAATTGAAGCGGTCCCCTACCTGTAGGAGAGGTTACCATCTTTCATTTCAAACCTTAAACCTTTCTGCTAAAACCTTTCTACAGTTTGTATGTGTCTGAGTCTGAGTTTGTTCTGGCAGCAAATTTTGCTTTAAATATTCTGAGCAAAGTTGTATTTAATTTGCATGGAACTGTTATATATAGTTCTTTGCAGTGAAGGCAATCCCAGAATGCATTGCAACCAAGATGACGGATGAGGCAAGTGAAGTAAACATTAATTGTATTCATTATTAAATTTGGAATATTTTACCCAAAAATGTTGTATATTCTATGTACTTGAGTATCATGTTGTTAAACTTTGAATACAGCAAGTCAGCTCACTATGTTTTCAAGACGGACGGACAGATAGATAGACGGACAGATGCTCAGGGCTCATTGACTTCATTTTGTCTTATAGTGCTAATATCTAATGGCTAGAACGCTTTAAATGAGTGTAACTAAGAAGCAGTTCATTTTGTTACATGAAAAGCCTGTTTTCATTAGTCTAGGGCTTTCTGCCATGTAATACTACAAAA
>JAZGTK010021457.1:0-10610 GCA_036877625.1 Ambastaia sidthimunki
CAATAACAATAACACAACATCTAAAAAAGTGGATGTTTTGAATGTTCCTAGATTTTTCAATATTATTAAACATTAACGTTTTTGTTACTTAATGGAAACATGAAAGCATTCCTACAACCTTAAATTGTTAGCTGGGTTTTGAGCTAAACAGTGATGTTATCATATTCAACTGTTTTCTTCTGCACTATTAGCATTTGGCACGAGTTCTACTCAAAAGAATAAAAACTGTAACTTAATTTGACATTGCAGTGGGATCCAGGGGACCAGCGGTGGTTCAGGTTCACAGACGAATGTGATAAAGTGTCTTGTAACAACCAGATCTGATGAGCCAGAGGAAATCAAATAGGAGCAAAAGAAAACGGTCACGTTTTTGTGGGTGGCAGAATGTAGAGGTGGTATCATTTCATTGCACAACTCTCCAGCTGTCACAACTGCACTATTGCAGCCCAGCGCCTACACCCAAAGTTTCACTCTGTTTGTTTAGAGTGCTGAGGGACACTTTTCCAGAAAAAAAGGATGATAAACTATTTTAAAGCTTTGTTTCAAAACCTCAACCAAACCCCAAAGGTTGAGAAAGACCTCAGATCTTGGCAAAGCCGGTTAACAAAAACAAACATGATCAACTTAAGCTGTGGGCGGTGTGGTGCGGTGGCTGGAAGATGGAAGGTTTCTGGTTGGATCCCCACGAGGGCTGAATGAAATTTTTCCACCCTTGTGGTTCATATCAATGCACACGGACCAGGTAAAGTCAGTTTGGTTGGCATTCCAAAGGGAAGCAAGTAATTGTTATAATGAAAGATTACAAAAACAAACCGTTTTCTTGGGAATAAAATGCACTGACAAATCACGCACAATAAGACTGGAAATATATGTTCATTAAGTAAACAATATAAATTTTAAAGTGCATTTTAAAGACAGGTGATCTTTTCCAGAAAGACTTTTTATTATGAAAGTCTCTTCACATCCTCGTAACAATCACTAAGTGGTATAAAGTGTATTTATATAAATATATTTCTTCTGTGTAAGGCGCAGGACCATAAAATGTTCATCCAATCACTGCATTCGGACTGAATGCAATGATAAGTTGCCTTATTTGCAAATAATAAACTATGTGGCTATGTGTTAATGTATTGGAGGGGGTGTGGCTTTGGAGAGCTCTGAAGGAAGGGCGGGATCTTATGCTTTCAAAGCTTGCTTGATATTACTAGCCTGTCTGAAATCGTCTGCCCTACCTTTAAAGGTTATTTAAACATCAACACAGAGGGTATCTGCTAGACTCATGTCAGAAAAGGGTGAGTTGATTTATAGAGAGGGGGGGGGTTACAAAATAAGATGATTCCTGGAGACAGACAGCTTAGCAGTTAGGAGACAAACTTTAGTAGTGAGGATCATATTTGCTCAGAATCTGTGCTGTTCTCTCTTTACTACTGTCTACTACTGAGACACTGTCCACATATACTCCCTCATTCCTGTGTGTCACAACACATATGAATACACAAGAACAAACATACAAATAACTGATATTAAATACCTGCTTTTGTGTTTCAATAGAATTGAGGGGCAAGTCAATCAAGCCAGAATTCAGGTTATATTTAGGTGAAATATCCTTTATTTATTCCTTCAGTTTCCTGTAAAAAAAACCCCTCCTCTTATCTGCTCGTGTTACAGATAAGCTACAGCCCACAGCAGGTCAGTGTTTGCTCACCTGTATGTCAATCACTCGATAACAAGAGAGAGTATATCATGTAGTTTTAGAACACAACCCTTTCAAAAGAGTTCCTTTGAGCTATAAATTACTTACTGATAAGAGAAGGAGTATGAATTATGCATATATACTGTATGTTAAATATTATTTTTGAAGTCACTGTTTCTTTAAGACAATGCAGCAGTTTCACGGGGGCTAAAGTTTCCAGAGGGGAAGAGAGTTCTCTGTGGTGGTTCTGGATGAAGAACACTTGATGCCTCTGACTGAAGCCATTTTAAACCACCAGCAGGATGTATTCTGCCTGTCTAGATAAGGAATAAGTACCCAAAGAACTAGAACTTTGGGACTATTTTGGTGAGATTAACATTCATTGACCTCAAAAATGTTGTTTTTATAAACTTTGATTACATTTTTTATACAGCAGCTTTGAGCATTTTAAGGATAATGCCTAAAAAACACTCAAAGTTACAGCCCACCTAGATAACAGGGAACTGTGTTCTTTTTCACATACTTAATAGTTTACACAAATAGTACACAGTATATACTGCTCAGTGTTTAAAGCTGCAAACTGTAACTTTGTTAAAAGCAAAACCCAGTCATAACAAGTACATATCAGATCAGTATTCAACAATCTCCTTTTCTTACCCTGATTCACAACAGTAAGTTTATAATAATGATTTATCATTTAAGCTGTCAGATCGGTTTTCTGTTTTAAACAGAGATGGCTTACGGATTGCAGCTTTAATTAATAAGCCAGTTTATCTGAATGTTAACATTGTTTGAGTGTGTAAAGGTCACTCAACATCACACATGATGTAACGCTGAGAGATCATGTGTGTCCTGATCTCCACCAATGAATGAGCTCATGTGCTTCATGAAAGACATAATCAGCCAAATGAGGCCTAATTAGCCCCATAAAAACATCAAAGCTTGACCCTGCAGACCACAGAACACTTCATTTGCTATGAAACACCCCCAGAGGAGGACGTGACCATGGCAACACTTGCAGACCGCTGCTGTACAAGACAACAGCCAAACTAGCACCCGACGGGTAAGATTTCAGTTTTAACTTTGGGTTTTCCAAAACACATCCCATCACATCCTGTGACATCACTGGTTCACCTCTTAACATTAAACTATAAAACACTATAACTTAAACTGCAGGCTGGGATTAAAAATGTACATATCTGTGTTAATTAGAGAACCCCTCTAACAGTTTTAGGTTGTAAGAACGTTTCCTTTATGTTTTCATTAAGTAAACTTTAATGTTTTTTGAATGTTCTAAGAACATTCTTAAAATTCTGTAACTTTTTAAAACGTTCCACTAACAATTTAAGAATAGCGTTTTTGATGTATATGATACAAAACGTTAAAAAAACACTGCGTTACTGCAAGACTGCAGATGAGATTAGATAAAGGATACGTGTAAATACTGCTTATGACAGATAAAAACATTCTAGCAGACAAGATGAATTTCAGATGTTCCTTGATTTCTACGTTTGTATACAACTTCTGAAGGCAAGATTTTTCAGCTAGAGAAACAGTCTTGCTATTATGGTGTGTGTGTAACTGAGCACACAGTGTAGCTTGTACTAAAACAGACCTTTCACACAGTGTTGATAACTTCTGTCTCTTTTACAGTAGCTTACTGTAGCTATGACACCAGACGCGGGGGGTTTAATCACGTCACATGCTTAAGTGAGTGTAAGTGTGTGTGGGTAAGGGTGAGCTCTCCCTGGATCCATTTCCACACGCACTAAATTATTCATCCGGACACATACGGAACCGTCACCCGCGCATGGGGTCTCCATGACGACCTCCTCCTTTCAATGTGCTCCATCAACTGCTGCCGACCGGTTTGGTCAAATGTCAGAGAATGTCAAAGTTCTTAAACGGATCTTGCATGCTTTTAACCTCTCAGGCCAATTCCAGACAAAAAAAACGTTCCTTCATTTACAGATCATTCCCTCCAGAGAGCTTTGTGTCTGCTGAATGAAATTAAACCACTAAACCAAATTGCAGTTACGAAATACTGAAACGTTAAATGCCTGGATGCATTATGATAACTAGAATTTCATACAGAAATGTGCTAACCCACCAACAGGGAACATTCTCAGAACGTTGGCTAACATTCTTTCAACATTCTCTTGTAGTTTGTTAATGGAAATATTAGGGAAACGTTCTTACAACCTAAAATTGTTAGTTGGATAAGAATCTTACTCTATAATGTTACTTCTAAAAATGGCTTCACTTTGTTTACGCAATAAATAATTTACCTATTTCTGCATGCAATTTTTTCTTATTATTTTACTATTAAATGCGACCTGGACATGTTTTCATGAGCACATGCACTGCCCAGTTTGCATACTGCTTACAGTAAATATTACGGTAGTGCAGAAGTATGCTGCTCTAAATACAACTAGCGTCTGTGTTATGTAGAAATGTGCTTGAGATCAAGACATCACTGGATTGGACTGTAAGGACAATTTTTCCAATACCTACAGTATCAGAACAACTCAAGCATCTCCGGCTGATACCCTCATGTGCATGTGTTCAGCACCAACACTCGAATGAAGAGCTACAGTCTCCCTCAACACGCTAATATCACGCCAAAGAAAACAGAGATAGGAGAGAGAGAAAGAGAGAGAGAGGAAAATATCCAGGAAGCATGAAAGCTAGAAACAGACGTCACGTAAAGACAGAGCGACGTGTTGAGTTGCGACTGTGTTTGGGTTGCGCTGGTGGTTGCGTTGCTGTGTTCTCCTGCAGGACTCTGACAGATAAACAGACGCGCTTGTCGTTCCCTCCCCAGTAAAAATCTGCTCGCTGTACAGAGCCAAACTGACATCAGAGAGGCCATGTGTGAACTCAACATGCTAACTGAGCACGGAGGACTCTGATCTCGCCTGGAAACGCACACGATGACACAATGTGTGAACAGAACGCATGCACGCACGCATACATTAACATACAGAAAGACGACATGCAGAAATGTTGCGTGTTACACTTAAAGGGACAGTTCATAAATTCTGTTATCATTTACTTCCAACTCCTTTTTCCTACACTTTTCATCTGAGGGACACAAGTAGGATTATAGTTTAATATGACGTCTAGCCTGGAATATATTACACAAGTCAAACTACTTCTCTAAAACTCATTAGCCTCCACATTCACTTTCATTTTTCAGAAAGTTCTTCAAAAGACTTTTCGTTACACAGCGTAAACAAAGTCTGGTTTGAAACATCACACGCATCTGTACATGATTTTCAGATTTTGCGGTGTACTGTTACTTTAAGCCGACATGAATCTTGAAAAGCGGTTCAAAGGAACCTCCCGTTTAGTGGAAATAAAACACAAGCGCTGATAAAAGTTCAACAATCCCAACAGCCAATTAACTTTCATCTTGACCTCGGTGGGCCGCAGTCAAACTCCAGCGAGAGTGACGCTCAGAGTCAGTATAAACACACAGCTGGAGGACGGAGGAGTGATCTAATAAACATTTTGGCTTCTGTTTATTCATAACGCATCAAAGGAGATCTGAACGTCGTACGGTAACAAAAGCGATCGAGTCTCCATCATTCAGACGGTTCTGCTGTTCAACAGAACTGAACCGATACAGTCGGACCATCACAGGCACACAGCTCTGCAGGATACACAAACTCACACATACGGTTAAAGACGGAGCTTATGGGATAGCTGTGCATAGCTGTGAATTGTGTATTCTCTTTGAAGCTGTGCATTGCTCTGAGTAAGTGTGTGTGTGTGTGTGTGTGTGTGTGTACTGGTTCACTATATTATAGAGACCAAATGTCCCCACAATATATATAGTAATACCAGCACATTTTGACCGTGTGGGGATATTTTAGGGCACCATAAGGAAACAAGCTTATAAATCATATAAAATGATCTTTCCTTGAAAATCTAAAATAGCAGAAAGTTTTCTGTGAGGGGACAGAATATACAGTTTGTACAGTATGAAAACATCTGTAGAAGGTTCCAATAAAACGTGTGTGTGTGTGTGTGTGAGAATTGCATGTGGCTTATGTGATAAAGCATGACAAACCTACAGCTATTAATAAGATGATACTCAGCACATTAAATATAGAACTAATCTGACCTATTTAACTTCAAAGCACTGACATACATACAGGGCTGGACATACATAAATGTATGTTTCTATATTCTCTGTAGTAGCAGAAACTGTGTTACACTTAGCAAGTTCAATCTGCATAAATCAGATCAAACTGCCTGTTTTGTAAACCGCTTTAAAAACCTGATTGAATGTTTTTTAAAAACGTTGTTGCTTGGTCGAAAAAATGGCTTTAAACAATTACGGTTTTAAGCCATTTCAGAGGAATAAATGACTTACCATATATATAGAATATCATCAAAAGCCCTACATACAATGTCTGAATGTTTTCTGCAGGTGAGAGTGAGGTGGAAGAAAACATTACAGGCTCTTTCATCCCAGTTCTTCTTTCAATGCAACATTAACAACATGAAAGACAGATCACAATAGAAACGTCTGAACTCTATTTGACTCTATTCACTCACATTATTTCATACAAAGTGAGGAACAGAAACGTGTCACTCCGCAGAGAATGCGCCCGTCAGTCGCAACAAAGCTTAACTGATGCCGCTGACGCAATGATGCTATTTTACCACATCTTTGCCCAAGACATACCAGCTAACATTCTCAGAACGCTGTCTAACATTTTCTAAAAGTTCTTTCAAAGCTGTCAAAAACGTTCTTGTGGTAACTTTGTGGAACTTTTTTTGATGTTATATTATCAGTGGTTAGTGGAATGTTTAGAAACATTACAGAATTTAATAAAATGTTTCAATAACGTTTTTATTATCAAGCAACAATCTTAACACGACATCTAAAAACTGGACATTTTGAGCGTTCCTAGAACATTCAAAATAACATTTGTAACCCTTTTGTTACTTAAGGGAAACATTAGGAAAACGTTAATTCTTACAACCTAAAATCGTTAGCTTGGTAATCTCGTAAATCTTTACAAAGCACAAAGTAACACCTGCTGTTATCCAAACGATTTATATTAATGCAACTTTTTCCATTTAATAAATCTTGCGTTCTAATTAAAAAATGAATGAGTGGTGTTCAGAAGATCTCTCCTCTCGCTGGATGTGAAAGGCTGTTCTTCAGCTGAAAGTCTCTTCAGAGAGAAATACATACAGCGGGAGTGAAAGAAAAGATTACATGTCCATTGTCAGCTCCTAATAATTTGGCACTCTGAAAGACCAAATAGTCAGTCAATGGTTTCTTTCATAACACACCTCGCTGCCTTCACTGCACACGAGTTAAATTCTGCCTTTGTCCGTCTGTCACACGCTATTAATAATATCTCCCTCCAAAACACACACATTCAGGAACAGAAAGAGAGAGAGAGTCTACTGTATTGGGGACGTGGACTCTGGACATATGAACTAAAAGCGACACAATAAAATTGGTAAAATGTGTCTGTTCTATTGTGGCAAAATCGTGTGGAACAGAAGCCCAGAACAGAAGCAGTGAGGTGACAGGAAGTAAGAGGCCCCTGTCCTGGCCCGATGACCAATCAGCTGCTGACCTCTGTACCCCCAGAGGGTCAATACGTCAGTGGGCCGCTGCTTCACCTCAAAAAACAGAACAGATTTAGTTTAAACTCTCAACACGCCCAGACGTATCATTTTAAAAAGACAGACTCATCCTTTCTCCCTGAAAACCAGTGTATTTGTGCAGGACGTTACCAATATAAACCGCTGCCACACCAGACGAGTACATAAGCCAAACCGCGCCAATAAATGTCCGGTTTTTTCATCACCGTCCATTTATAATGTCAGGGAACTGGAAAATGCTTTCTGCTTATCTTCTCCACGGTCTTTTACTCTGACAGACTGAATGATGATTTAAAGGTTTGTTAAACTCAGTGTTCATCAATGTACTTACACTGAAAGAAAAATAAACAAAAGTGCTGAACTTTTCTCTCTAGTTTGTCTTTCTGTGAATACAGTGAAAAATTTTGAGCTGAGGCAAACCTGATTTATATCATCTGTATTTCACTTCTCATTACGAACGTCTCGAAACAGACATTTTTATGAAGAAAACTTACACACATAGTGGCTGGGGACTTTGAATTCTCCACAACTGCAAAACGTTACAGAATTTGCTCGCTGTCCTGAGAAAACCTCTAATCTCAAAACATCTATAACAGCATTTTTCCAAAGGACTGAAGTAATAACTGTTGTCAAAATGGGATTTGAAGACGTTTTAAGCTATCGATTTCTTTAACACATATTTTAGACTCATCGCAGACATACGCTCATCTGACACAACTGTCAAACTCATAAACAATCGCTCTGACTACAACTGCATCCCGTGTTTTATTCATCATAAGCCGGGAGGTAAAACCTCCACTTTGACTGAACTTCAGGATTCCAGAACCACAAACATCTCACTGGAGCGTAACTTCTGACCAACTGTGAATTCGCTGCAGACTTTACAGTGTTGGCATATTTCAAAGAGCTGCTTTGAAAAGCTTCTTTTTAAAACGTTGCTGTGTTTAATATAAAAATGTTGCACAGTTGAGCGTATTTTAACTGCTACAAGATTTAGGCAGTAATGACAGACCGACTTCTTTGGTTACTGGCTGGATATCAACTCATGTCGAGCTGATTTATTCCGGACTCTCATGAATCAAATGGTGCCAATACAACAAACTCAACATCACAGTGTGTGTGTGTCCAGAAGCAGAACAAGAGACAGCATACGAGATTTTGGACCAGAACTATGGAGTCATTTTGGCAGGAAATCTCAGCGCTTGTTTCCTACAGAATCAGTAACAATGTAACAGTACCGACACGCTTAACAAGTCACCTAAAAACTATTTCACAATATTCCCACTACATCAGCTCTTGTGGTGGTCTTAGAGAATACTGTACACATAATACTGTACACTAATGAGTGTGTTATACATATTTACACACAACCCTAACAAACTACAACATAACACTAACAAAAGTGTTTATCAAAGTTTCTTATGATATTAAGGTCTATTTTTATAAGGTGGACACAGATTCTGTGTGAAACGATACACGGAGAACACAAACCTCACATGCACACAAAACATTCATCATGTTTAAATGCAGTTGCTTTATAAATCTCGCACTACAACAAGACAAACTCTCATCACATTGCATCGTAAGCGGTTCTGCGTGCTGTTTTGTTGTACATTTGACCAACTTTTCTCGGGTTTGTGTTGTTCTTAGGCGTGACATTAGAAGAGCAGAGGTTGAATTGCTCGGTTGCATTAGTGGTTTGCATGCAAACGCATGCATTGGGATGATACATGCAGTGAAGGACATCGGCATCATCTCCGGGGGTCTTACCTCCACGCTGAACTGCTGCTCCTCGCCCTCCACCGCGCATACAATCCACAGCAAGAGCTGCGCGCACAAGCAATTCAACCCTCTTCTGTTATGCAATGTTAACCAAACCATCATGACCCGTATTTACTCAACGATCAACACAAAGCAAAGAGCAGAAGGAATAAATCCCTCTCGTCTCAGTGGGCTGCCAGCATGAGAGGCAGAAGAACAGTCGACACGTCGAGATGGATGTTGTGGAGATATAACAACTCCGGGAGGCTCTGCTGGCGTGTTGTTCTCCTTCAGAGCTGGTCTCGTCTTTGTCTCCCGGAGGTGCAGATGAGATGATGCTCGGATAAGTCACATTTGCTTGTGCTGCTGCTCTTGGGCTCGGCGCGATGGACTGCGAGTTTTCAACCATACCTCTCCCGTCTGCGCATGCGCGCTGCGCTCCGCTCCGACAACAACGTCACGCATCCTCGAGCAGAAACCCAACACCACTGAAAACAGCTCCATACCATAATAATAACAATAACATCTATCTATCTATCCATCCATCCATCCATCCATCTATCTATCTATCTATCTATCTATCTATCTATCTATCTATCTATCTATCTATCTATCTATCTATCTATCTTGCTTTCACAATTTTAATTAAATACTATATTCTTCATGTTATTATTGTGGCCAAGATGTCCTAGCAGTCCTAACCTAAACCTGCCCATAAACAAACCCTAACTACAAGTATACAAGCCCCTAACTCAGTCCTACACGTAATTCATACATTGACCCTAAACCTATAAACCCACAATCTGATTGGCTGATATTGATCCAACATTGTTATACTAATTGGTAAAATGGTCATTTTATCACAAAAATGTAATATAGACTATATGTGTTTCTGTATTACATGATTGTATATTGCATGTATATTATATGATTTCTGTTTAGCCCTTTTGTATTTTGTAATAGCTGCTGTTATTGTTTTTGTGGCAGTGTTTGTTTGTATGTCTCTGTGTTTATATCTTTCCTGTATTCTTTAAGCATGCAGTGTACCGCGCATGCCCACTAGAGGGCAGTAAAATGAACCCTCATGCGCTCATACAGCAAACGCAAAGGAAACTATACATTGATTTTAAATACATCATTATAAATCTATTTGTTGCTATAATGCCTCAATATGAGCAACACAGACTTTTGTTTCTGTGTTAACTGAATACAAAGTTGCTTAATTAAACCTTTTATTCAAAACAATTGATTGAAACACTCATATACAGTGTAATGTATATTTTACATGGAACAATACAAATGCTTTAGGGCAGAATAAGCACATTTCTTCATCTTACGGTGAATACGCACATAAAGGGAAAGAAAGAAAGCCAGATTAAATGTCTCAGATCAATGCTTTTCTACTTAGAGGCAAATGTGATGGAGAAAACAGAGCAGCAGGTACAGCCCAGCCATCTGATGAGCTTTCAGTTTGCATGCGGCTGCAGGGAATCAGCGACACACACACACACACACACACACA
>JAZGTK010021458.1:0-10610 GCA_036877625.1 Ambastaia sidthimunki
AAAAAAACTGTTTTTGTACAGTGTGAACAAAGCCAGCTGACTCACAGCTACACTTACTCTAAAAGAGCCCCAGACGTAGACGGTTCCCTCCTCCGTGACAGCAGCAGTGTGGCTGTCGCCTGCAGAAACCTGCACCACTTTCTCTCCCAGGTCCACCTTTCCCGGCACCATCTCTGAACCCTCCTCAGATGTGTTGCGGCCCAGCGCGCCCTCATCATTGCAGCCAAATGTATAAATCTATGCAGGATGTTATAATAGAACAACTTTAAGGTCTTTCATTTTACATCTTTACAATAGGGTCATTGTATACCTGGTTTCATGACAAGGCCCTTAGCATTACTCCACTTACATTTCCTGTGTCACTGAGGCAGACGGTGTGCATGCCTCCAGCCACGGCCTGCACAATTCCTTCGGGAAGAGTTACCAATGCTGGTTTCTTCCTCTCAAGCACGTCCTCTCCCAGTCCAAGCTGCCCAACGTCACCCTGTCCAAGAACAAGCACCAGACCCTTCTCCTGGCCATGACTACTGTGTGATGCTACAAGCAACAAACACCCAATGCATTAATGAGCTGTCAGGTCCACATTAAAGACATTTTATGGAAAAAAAACAAACATTTGCTTTAATAAGACTCTCAATATGTGCTTATATGCTACATATGAGTTAGCAGCACAAAGGTTGTGGGTTCGATCCCAGGGAACACAAGTACTGGTTAAAAAAAAATTTATATCTTGAATTTACTGTAAGTCGCTTTGGATAAAAGCGTCTGCCAAATTAATAAATGTAATGTATATGTATTTATCTTAAACCTGTGATGAATGAGTGAGAATGGACGACTTACGTCTTACTTTTTTCACCGCAGGCAAGTTCCCAGTTGTTGCGGCCGTTTGTCTCTTCACAGCTTTTTTTGCTGGCATGATGACTCCAAAATCTTGACAAATCTACAACAAGAAAAACTCAATAATTAATGTTAATATTAAACCAACCTGTAGCTTTACTAATGACTGATATACAAAACACAAAAGCCCATCAAAACTTCACTTGAGGCCTAATCTTACAACAGGCCTTAAACTAATTGTGTGAATCATGAACTCAGATATCATCTACTTTTTTCTCACTTTAATAACATTATAATCTTCAATAAACCTCTATGAAACATACAAAAAAGGGTTTAGTAAAAACTTTCCAGAAAAGTCACTTCTTACAGGGCGACTTTATAAAACACAGTGGCCGTGTCTCAACCTATAGAGCTCATCTGCCTACTTGGACAGCATATTTGGGCATCACGTGCGCGTTTACCTCGACTACGATATCCGAAAATGCCATATGCGTCTATGACCCCTAAAAATGTTGTCTATGACCCCTAAAAATGTTGTCTATGTAGGCAGCAGACTGGGTTTGAGACACCCTCTGTTAATCCTGCGCTGATTTCATAATCAATGACTGACAGCAACAAACATTTAATGGCGAATTATCAGCCAAACACAGCACTACAAGAGAACAGAGCTACATTTTTGCCATCTCCCAAATACAGCAAATAAATGGCAAAATATAAAAGTTTTAAAGTCTTGAGGTCACAACTCGCTTAAAGTTTAAACCCACCTAACCTTATCCAATGACACTATGGAGTCAAAGGCTACAGCGTTCAACCTCGTAACATTTAGTCTGCGTGTTATTTATTCAAAAAACAGATCAGGTTGCACAACAAACATTTTAATGCGAAATCAAATGAAGCAAACTCATTCAAGCTTCATCTGCAACAAAACCTTTGTTGCTTGTACTTCTATGCAAACTCATTGTACTTCTATGTAAATAATGATATGCAACCGCTTACCTTTAGTAAGTAGCTTAAACAAATGACCGGCACGTGCTTTAATGGTCCAGATTGTAAGATTTCACTTGCTCTGAAAGGTTTGTGAACACTAGAAACTCCCGGTTGGAGTGTGTAACAAAGTGTTTGTGTTTCTTCTTTTAATTGCAGCCTGGTGTCCAGAGCACATACCGCCACCTACTGTTCCGGATGCATTAACATCTCTCATTTTTAACTTTTCGGCCTATTATTTCATATTATTGGACTATGAAGATATTTATACCTTAATTTCTTTCTTTCTATCGCTTTATTACTTTTTTTAATCCGTTTGTTTCTTTGAAATAAAAAAACTCATCCCTCAGAAATCGGCGTGTTCACCTCCTTAAGCTTCCACAAGGAGTCCCTCTCTGTCTATATTAAACTGTCTCTCTATCTTTCATCATTTTCAACATTATTCATCTGTCTTTTTTTACTATGCAATGAATTCCATTAAAACCTTGTACTCAGCTGCTAACTAATGCCAATAAATATTAACTAAGTAGCTTTTCAGAAAAGGAGTCAAATCACACTATTAACAACTTTATTCCTTAAATCAAACCAAGTTAAACCAAATGGTTGTGACACACATGTGGCTTTAAAATCATAAAACGTGAATCTGTAATACTGTGGATTCATAAGAAGGCATTTGCAAATGAGAAAATTAGAAGCAAGACTAGAGGCAAAATATTGGTAAGCATTTTAATTTAGAATTAGAAGTGTTAACATCTAAACAGCAAATTTACTGTCAGTTTCTAAAAGTTCACATAATTAAAAAGCATTAATATACAACACTACATTAACATGGAACCGGTACATTTCTGCTCCAAGTGTTGTAGTGTTGAATAATACGCTAATAATTTTGTGCTTAAAAAAATAGTAACCTATATGAGTTTCAATATATTTAAAATATTCTCCAAAACAAAAGGAAGACAAGATATACACACACAGTCAATTTCATCTGTACACCAGAGCAATTTCTATTATCCTACTGGCCAAAAACAAGGACATAATTGCAAAATTGAAATAGTTTTCCTGCCGCAGAACTCTCTCTGTCAACATGTTACCTAAACATCAGTGCGTGGCCAGACTAGTTTTTTTCTTTAAAATGGCTAATAAATATTCAGCAAACCTTTATTTAGAATTAATACATTTTGTCAACATGATCTGGGCACTATTCTGAACTGAAATGACTGGACCTCACTTGAAGTGATTTTAATAAATGGCTGTGTAAGATCAAAGATTGCAGTTTTGCTGTAGATCAATAATGTAATATGAAATGTTTAATCTAAAAAATGATCCTTTCTCCTATTCTTCATTTATATAATAGATGACTGCTTAAAAAAAGTGAGGATGACAAACAGGGACAATCTGTAACCATGTTGAATAAAGAGGGCCATAAACTTGAAAAAAATTTTCTAACATTCCAGAAAGTTCCAAAAATGTAGTCTAACAGAAAAATTACAGCAGCCTATACAAACAAACACAAATACACAATAACTTCCAGACTCTTGCTGTTTTTCTCCTCACGCTTCCTGCTAACCTCAGTAACTAACACTTACTGTAGTATTACTGTATTTATTATTGTCACATTATTATTACTATTATTTTTAACTTTTTTACAATTCCCTGAAAGGAAATAAAGTTTGTCATATGAAGTAAATGGAGAAAAAACGTCATTCAGATAATAGACAGAAAAGTGGCGTATCGGCCAATGAGAACGGTTCCTGAAGAACATCTGACATTGGCACAGGTAACACGCGTCCTTAAATGAGTCCTTCATTGTCTCTCTGTCTTGGCACATGGGACCCCTAAAGTCCAGGAGAAACAGCATCTGTCCCCCAGAGGTCCCTCCTGCCACACCGATCGTGTCAGTGGACAGAAAACTGAGAAACAGCTTGTTTTTGTTTAAATTTTTTAAATGCAGCAGGTGTCCCTGTCCATGTGAAGTACATTCAGTAAAAGTAATCTGTACGGCAGCCTTGACATCCAGGCTCATCCCCAGAAAGTTTCTTCTCCAAAATATTCATCGTCCATTAAGTGCTTCATTTTCCAGTTGAGATCTGACGTTAAGGGCGATGGAATCTAATAACGACAGGATACAAGGTCACATAAAACACATTCATTTCTAAAACGCTTTGCAACGTAAAATGGCATTTGGAAAAGGATGATTTTTGTGTTACCTTGTGTAAATTCTGCTTTCTTCATGCACTTCCATTTCGGTGCTCTTAAACTCATTGAGTTCTTTACGAATAGCAGCCTAAACAAACAGTTCATAGTTGGTTTAAATAGGTCACAGATTGTGTTTACAGCAGTAAGAGACAAGTAGGAGATAAGTGCAATGTCAACTATTTAACACACAATTTCTGAAGAAAGACTTATGCCCAGTACAAAAGAACTTAATGCATGAATGTCTCTCTACATTAAGTCAAACGTGTGCTGGGTTTTGTTGCATTGTAATGAGAAACAAGTAAAAAGTTAGTTTTGTTTGTTTACCTTGTCTGCGGGGGTGAGTTTGGTCCATGGCTTATCAGCGCGACGGTCATAGTCCTGAGCGCATGTGACCTCCACGTACTCATGAAAACGCAAGATTTTTCTGGCCTGTAGTTCAGCCACAGTCGGCCGTTGACTCAGCTAAACACGTTAAACACAAACAGACTTTCTGTAACATAGCTTTAAACATTTCATGTCACGTAAGGTCTCATTTTAAATTACAATTAAGAACAATATTTCCATTTCTTTGTTAAAAGTTCACAATAACAGCGTTTTCCAGCGGTTTCGTAATGCATATTAAATCGTACCTTTCTGGTGAGTCTGCGCTTGATTTCTCTGACCTCTGCTTGTCTGTCGGCTTCATTTTTGGCTAGAAAGAAATGAGCAGGGCCACAGTTAACAAAACATAGCATGATTCAAATGCAAATTTACAAGTAATTAATGTAGTCTGAACACTTTCAAAATGGCCTGCTATTGAAGTGCAGTTTAAATGTGGACAGTATTCTGGGACTAATTCCACATTTTCTACAGCTGGAATAACACAAGCTAAGGCTCAAAGGCTCATAACAGCAACATTTTCAGTGACCTCTTCTGGCAAATTAAGCTGACCAATAGAGATGCATTTCAGATTCAAATCCTTTACACAGAAGCAATGAATCAATGAACACGAATGAATAAGTAACTACTGAAACGAAACTCAAACCACAATAAAATAAACGTAATGAGGCGCTTACGTTGGAGAATGTTTCTCTGCTCCAACTCCTCAGCAGTAGGTCTTTGGCTCAGTCGTCTACAAATAAACAAAAATCAAACTTTTTCATTTTCTCTGCAAAGCTGCAATCCGTAAATATTTCGTTAAATATAAACAAAAATCAGTTATTGAGCAAGTACATAACAGATCAGTGTTCAAAATGCTCTCCTTCCTATACCACAACTGTAAGCTTACAATAATGATTTAGTATTTGATCTATGGATTGTGGGTAATGTCTATTTGACTTAGATTAGATTTCAATATACGTAAAGAGAAGTACATAAATTAACCTGCAATTTTATGGTTTAAACAGAGATGGCGACAGAGATGCAGAAGTTAGATTGCAGCTATAAGAAATAAGCTTAAAATTTGTCTACTCTATATTTAAAAGTAGCTAGTTTTCACAGTCAGTGCAACAGTATGTATTTATTTAACACTGTGTATGTGAGGCTTTAGGTGTTGTTACCGTGTAAGCGCGGTACCGATCTGAGTGCGGATGGCCTCCCACTGTTCCTTGCTCTGCCACGACAGACCCGTGTGCTCGACTTTGGCCTGCCTCTCAGGAGCCTGCCTGTCTGGGGCAGAGGGCCGACTGCTCAGCTTCAGTGCCAGTGTGTCCTTCCTCTTCACCCTGCTGGCCAGAGCACCTGCAGCGAGCACATACACATGCATTCAGAGGCCCTGGCTCTCTTTTATGTGGACAGATGTCTGCATGCAATCATACTTTAATATCATGACATCAACACAGGCGGCAGAAGGCTCGTTTTAAATGTATATGTACACACAGATTTTATGTGTGACAAAACAATGGAAAACGTCAAAATTAAATATAATGACTGAGACCGTTTTGTTCAGTAAATAATGTGTATGAAGAAATCTGTCCACACTGAAAGAGAAACTCCTGCATGGTGTAACAAATACATCGGAATATTATGTGATGTATTGTTATATTACAATTATTATATTTTGTATTATGGGATGTGGGATTTTAGACCAATGAGATTTCACTGTGGGTGGGATTACAAAGCAAGATGTGACAGGGGTAAAAAAAAAAGACAACACCCTGTAACCCCTTTGTAGTTGTGGCTGGTTAGAAGATAAACTTGATTACTAGTTTAGTTCTGGATTACTAAATAACTAGTACAGACAGCTTTTATCACTTCACATTTAGTATAAATCTGCGTGGACTTCAGAGAACATGTCACATACTTGGCGGACTGTCATCTTCGTCATCTTCATCCGATTCATCGTCCTTATAGAGCACAGGCCCGTCCGAGTCACTCTCCTCTGGCTGCTGATCTGCCTCATCCTCTTCTTCCTCACTGCTGTTGTTTCCTTCAGGGATAATGCTGATGCTCATATCTCCCACCAGACATCTGCGGCTGCGAGGTTCGAGTTCCGGCTGTGACTGAGGGGGTGGGAGGTGATCGGGCGGTTCCTCTTCATCGTCCTCCTCCTCTTCCTCATCCTCATCGTCCGAGTAGTCATCCTCATCACTGAGCAGATACAAATAAGGTTCATATTGACACACAAAGCTTGTCTATTATATGTCACACATATCCACTTAAATTACACCTACAGTTTGAGAGGTTGAATGGTGACTGGCAGTGGGCGGTTGCCCTGGTACTCCGTCGGTGTCTCAAACAGCAGCGAGTGGGCGCGCTGAGAGCCGTCTGGGTGTGGGAGGGCAGGTCCTGGGCTACTCAGTGCCCTTTGGATCATGATGTGTAAGGGAACAGGGGCCTGGCGTGCAGGTGGTTCCTCCGGTGGGCTGGGGGGATCAAAGTGGACGGGTAGCGGCTGTGGCAGGGGGTACGGGTAAGAGTGTTGGTGGAGAAGATGATGGGTGTGGGCTCGTGGAGGGGAAGGGGGAATGTGTGTGGGGAGAGGTGGGGATGGGGGAGGTGGAGGCAGCTGGTAGCCCCCAGGGATGTTGGCCCTCATGTCCTCTGACAGAATGGAGGGAAGAGAGGAAATGGTCAGAGGAGAGTCCTCCGTATTGCGTTTGGTGACGGGTGTGGTTCTCTTTGGGGGCATGGGGGGTGAGGGCTTGGCCGGTACAAGGCTGTTACCTCCTTGGGTTAGTTCAGCTGTAGAGTATTATGCATAAAGAAACATAATCAAGGTGAGTTACAGGTCTTCCAAACAAACTGAGTTAAAGCTGCAATTTGTAACTTTTTTTGGATACGCAGAAAAAAAAAAAGTTATTACGCCAGAACATAGTAAAAATGATTTAGAATTTGAGCTGTTGGGTCCAATTCCCTGAAAAATGTCAGTTTGACTTTACTTGACTTCAGCATATGTAAAGAAAAGTATGTAAAGTAACCTGCTATTTAATGTTTCAAACAGAGGTGGCGATAGAGAGGCAAAAGTTACAGATTGCAACTTTAAGTTTACTTGAAAGGGATAATTCACCCAAAAAAGAAAATCCTGTCATCATCATTTCAAGACAAAAAGTTTATTGACAAAAAGCATTCAGAAGCCCATATCACACGACTTAAAAATGAAGTGCTCTACACAGATTGGGCAATATATAGTGTAAGTATAATGAAGTACAGCAGCCAAACATTATTATGAAAAGGAAGCATAAATAAGGCTAAACATGCTTATTGCATGTTTAAACATGCTAAGCCCTGTTGTGCCACCGTTGGGTAAGAAGTTAGCCGAACTGATCAATGCACTACAAATCAAATGCATTAATTTTTCCTAAATCTATGCAACCTGCAACCTTTTTAGCATGTGATGAGGTGGCTTGGATTTATTTTCCTTGCTCTCCCATCTCACAGCTGTTTGTGGAGCGACTGTTGCCTGGAACGGCTTTCAGAAAACATCTGGTACTTTGCTGCATCTGGTTTGACATGATGGGGCATTTCCTGCGGCGGTGACTGCGATCAGCTGAATTCTACAGGGGGTAAAAGCTAGCTGTTTAAGCACCTGTTAATGGTGTGCCAACGTGCTGCGCTCTGGCTGCGACAGCTTTATTGCGAAAGCATGCAGTAAGAGGGCACTTGAGAAAGTGTGTGAGAGAGAAAAGGTAGAGAAAATTAGGAAAACAAGCAATGCCACTCAGGCTGTCGCATGTTAGTCGCGCTGCTAAAGGCATGCTATGCTGCAGGTGAGGAACATTAGACGAGTATGCGCAGCAGACGATGGACGCAAAAGACCACGACAGCTTTGGCGACAGGCCTGGCCTCGACGTTTACCTGTGCGCATGCCTCCTGCCCGACGGCAAAGGTAAACAGGCAGGGACAGGTAGACGTCATAGTCGCCCTCACGCTTCCAACAGGACCAGTAAAGAGGGAACTCGCTGCCATCACCCCCGTGCAGGGTGGAGGCTGGCGGGGACAAAAAACACATAGCTCCTGGGCGTCAAACCACACAAGAACAATACCTTTACAAAGCAGAGGCGATTTACTCCTCTAAATGACTGGAAAGGTGAGACCACGCAACGTGTTTTTTAACGGATGTGTGACAGAAAAGCAGATTAAGCCAAAGATATAAATCCCTAGATCCACATTTGGCTAATTTGAATGCATCATACAACACTTGACACATCAACAGTCGACTCTAGGCTATGCATGATGATTGATTCAGGATGTACTGATTAATCCACTTGGACATTTTTAACCTGTCCAATATGGCATCTTAATACGATATGATGTTGCATCATGGTAATTAGCAACAGCTGCTAACCCAACATCTAATTATTCTATATCCATGTTTAAAGCTAGTGACCCACTAACCCATTTTTCCATTGATTTTCAGCCGTTCACCTTACTTGCATAACCCAACAGCCTGCAGAGACAATGACCCTACCACACCTCAAAGAACAACAGATAGTCATGAAATTTCTCATATGGGCAGAGGTTCTCTTTTTGGTTCCAAAAGGTTAATTAAGCTTAACTTTTGTTTTCCTCCGCTCTGATTGGCCAAGCTGTGCCGCCACCTAATGCAATGAATAATCAGTGAGAACTGTCAGATGCCCTTTAATGACTCACCTCCATCCCATTTCTAAGCGGTTATTGAGGTGTTTTGAGTTGTTAGGTGGGCAGCTGACTCAACAATCATCCGCAATCAGCGACAGCAGGGGTGTTGAATCCTGCTCCTGAAAGGTCAGTCCGGAGTTTAGCTCCAGCCCTTGTTAAACGCACCTGAACCAACTAAATCAAGGTCTTCTAATACTTGAAAATAACAGGCCTTGAGCAGGGTTGGAACTAAACTCAGGACAGCGGACCTCCAGGGGCAGTGCTTGACACCCTTGAGTAACAATAAAACAAAACCCACACATTTTAAAATGCCACGGTTTAGTAAACACTAACGCAGATACAATGAAAGTGGCCTTTGTACAGTATCTACTCTTGTTACGCAACAGAGCTACTGCCTGTTGGCTGCTGTACAAGACAATGATCGAAATGAAGGACAATTTCACAGTACTGTGGTCTAGCACACTGTTTTAAGAGCGCCTACATTCAGTGAAACAATGCACAAGTGAGCCTTTCAGACACATGACTGACATACTCATCGACTGGTCTCCGTATGGGCAGTATGAGGCTGTGTAGAAATCAATGCTGCCTCAGTGACTTAATATACATGCTGACTGAGACAAACTCACTACCTTTACACCAATTATTAACATCCGTCTTGAGTAAATTATGATGAAGGCAGTGTTTGAAACTTGCTTAAACAATCATTGTTGGTAGCAATTTTGTTTTGGCTAAAATTACACCCTTCATCTGTTAAAGTTCTCCAACAAGAACATAAATGGGTAATGTGCTCTGTATATTTGGGGTCCTCTATTGCAAATCCCTTTGATTTTTATAAAGAGGATTAATCATGAGGCATCTACATAAGGGCATGCACGAGGATGTGGATGAATTATAATTACTTTGACTTTTATAGAGGTCGTATTGTATCTTGCATGATGCTTGTGACCACTTACCCAACATGGCAGGGTTGTTGCTACGGTTGATTGGCTTGGGTGGAGGAAGTGGGGGTTGTTTGGGGGGCTGGGCTGGGGCATTGCTTATAGAGGATGGTGCAGATGAGGTGGTGAGGGGAACGCTGCCAGAACCCTGCGTGTTGGCTCCGGCTGAAGAGACATTCCGTAGTGTTTTTCCGGCCGTGCTGACAGCCGAGGAGGAAGAGGAGTTGGAGGAGGCAGAGGATGAAGAGAAAGCAGCCGCGGGGTTGTGTACAGGGGTGCGGGGCAGGCTGTCGGTACCAGGTTCCGGGGTGGAGGTCATCAGCCATTTTGGGGGCATTACGGATTGCTTGGGTGGCAGAGGCTCCCGGAGTGTGTCCCTCAGAACCTCTGAGTTAGGAACATACTGACTGCTATCAGACTCTATAAGGAAAACATGAATTTAGTTACAAAATTGAAAACGAATGCTAATGGTTAATACAACACATGCTAAAATGTAGTGTAATAGCATGACAAAGACATATGGTCATGTGGTCTACTAATAACAAATGATAAAAGTAGCATAAAAATAATAGAAACTGTCCAATCTCTGAATTCAGT
>JAZGTK010021459.1:0-10610 GCA_036877625.1 Ambastaia sidthimunki
ACCCCCTACTGCCCCATCTCATGCTGGGACATCTCTGCCCTCTTCCAGTAAAGCTCTCTCACCCGTCTCTCTCTCTCAGGTCTCTGAATAAGAGGTTAATTCCACAGCAGTTTTGTCTCTGCAGCACTGAGCAGAACTCAAGTGCTCACGCTGGTCCAGTCATGTGTCACTGCTCTTTATTTTGTGGTTGGGATGAAGGCCAGATTAAAACGCTAACAGATTAGCAAGTGACTAATTAAGATGCTACCCAGCCAACAGAACATTTCCATAACATTTTCAATGAAGTAACATGAAGCTTTAAAAATGGTATCTTGAAAGTTGTAGGAGCGTTCAAAACGTGCTTTTTTTAGACGTTGTATTAACCTTATTGCTTGTTTTAACAATGTTATTTAATTTTTTAAAATTCTGTAACGTTTTTAAATTGTTTCACTAACATGCAAAATAATGTTTTGGCATGTAAAAAGTATGTCATGTAACTGCAATGTTAGGTTTCAAACACAGATGGCGACAGAGAGGCATAAATTACACACTGCAGCTTCAACAGAATCCTGTGTGTTCCACAGAAAGCCAAACATGTTTGTTACAACACAAACACGAGTGTGTGTAAATGACAACATCTCTGTTTTTAGAGCTACACATTCAATCCAAGAGAATCCTGGGAAACTGGTTGGATGAATGAACAGCCAATGCAAAACTGGTTAAATGCTTCTGACATTTCCTCTATAAACAGTGTGGAAGTTTCTGTCCTGCTATATTTTCTGCTCCTGTGCCTTTAATACTGGCCTTCAAGATGAAATGAAGAAATGAATGGAGTGATTGAATGAAGACGTGAAGAGCTGATATCTGCAAAACAGAGACCAACGTTCATCAGATGAAGAGATGGAGAGAGAGAGCGAGTCACGCTCGACCAGACTTATGTGATGCATTTCCCCTGCTGCATTTCTCATCCACCCTCTCTCTCTCTCTCTCTCTCTCTCTCTTTCTGCAACCTATGCACTAACAACTGATTCATGCTCTCAGTGAGAGAGAGAGAGAGAGAGAGAGAGAGAGAGCAGGAGTGGGCACGCTGCCAAATGCAGTGACTTTAAACTCTCCAGTTTTATTAGCCACACTATCAGTGCAGATCATGCACACACACACATAAACCATCATTAAAATCAGTGTTAGAAATGCTTTAAATGATGCAGTATTACAGATTTCTCTTAGGGATGCAGTTGTTTACAAATAATAAATGTAAATAATAAAAGCTAAAAAGTGTCTCATGAGGAACAAACCAGTCGGGAAATATGGTGGTTTCCTAAAGGATGGAGATCAATAACAAATACAATCTCTTTATTATTGCAGTTGTTTCTGCTGAAAAGCAATTCAGTGAAGCAAACAGAGATGTGTTTCAGGTCTCTAAGATGCTAAGATGTCTCTGCTAATGAAAGACTCGTGTTTCCCAAGATCTTCAGAACAAACAACAAAGTCACAAACTGGACAAACTTCCAAAGGGCCTTAATATGATTTAAAATGATTTAAATAAGACAAAACAAGCATCAAAATTCTATTTTAAAATTCAAAACAATATAGTTATTTTAATAACAAATACACATCTTTCTAGTCGATCAATAAAATATTCAAAAAAACTTGTTAGCATGAATTTTCCCAGAGGCAAGAGGGTTTGTGAGACATTCCCGCATGCTTCAAATCCCAGATGTTTACTGTACAAACGGAACAAATGTGGAGAATCCTGGTACAGGAATCAGCTTCAGTCAGGTGATGCATAAAGCATGACCTCATGAAGTTTCTATGAGGTGTTCAGACTGAGCACCAGATTAACATGACAGCTGAATGCAACATTCATGAAGCCTCATGGCAGGAAATGTCATTTCAGTAGAAAATTAGATGTCCAGAGTTGTTGGAAGTGATTTCTGGTGAATACACTGTGAGGAAACACTTCATAACTAACATGAAGATCTGGTCTGATCTGCTGGTTTAAACACTGAGGGCTTTTCTTCAGCAGAAGAAGAATGTTCTGTATCTACTGTAGAAGTGAATGGAGACTGAGACGTCAAGGTATATATTTATAAATACATATGAACTGACTCAGCTGTGTGTTTATTATTAATTTATTTAATAATGGTGTTTAAACWGACTTATACTCATGTCATGCATGTCATGTTTGCTCTTGTGGAAATCTCCTGTTTGTGCCCTCATGCATAAATACTGGTACATGTTTTCCTTTATAAACAAACACACACACACATGTATGGGTGCAATCTCATTTACATACACACACACACACACACGCACACACACACACACACACACGCACACACAAGCACACACACGCACACACACGCACACACACACACATTACTGCAGTGAATGCAGTTTTAAGCTCACATTAGAGTCCAGCAGGTCGATGCTGTCCAGGCTTTTACTGCGATGGATTTTGCCTTTGATTTTGCGCAGGGATGGTTTTCCGTGCTTAGATTTTTCTTCCAGCAGGGAGGTGGAATCTGGAGTGGGGATGTAGCTGTTGACCCTGGGATAGTAACTAAGAAAAAAAAGATGCGTGTTTTAGAACGCGGCACGCACAGATACTCAGTTAAAATGATGAGAACTAATGATACAAGAAGAGTTTAAACGTCTTACACTGCTGGGCCGTATTTGTCTTTGTCGTGTTTGGGGAAGATCCTGAGATTGAAGAGAGAGAGATATTTTAATTTTCAGCAAAAATGTAGTTGTGTTTTAAGTGTGTTTTTTAACGTTAAAATACAGTTTAGCTTAATCGACAGCAAAGACAACTATAAGACAATTGTTTGTTGATTACTACAAAACACAAACACTGGCACTTTTAAAAACACTGTTTAATGAAGTAACAGCCTCGAGTCATTCATCTCTTTGTCTAAACAAACGTAACAGAAGACGGTTCATTTTTGCAATTCTCTTTGGTGATGGTTGGATCATAGTTTGTTGTTTATAGAGAGGATATTAAAGCTGCAGTCTGTAACGTAGCCTCTCTACGGCCATCTCTGTTTGAAACAGAAAACTGCTGAGTACTGTAATATTTTCAGTGCATATGTTGAAGATGATCGTGTTAAACACCGACGTGTGATGTTAAGTTACAGACTGCAGCTTTAAGACACACATCAGCTGATCAGATACTCCACTGGCACATTTCAACATTTGTTAATCCATATTTTGACCAAAAAAAAACACATTTATACAACAGAGAAGCCTTTTGTAAAGGTCAAGCTCGGATGATATTGTACAATCATGTCCCATTAGACATCAGTCCACACACTGTACATAAAACCAATAAAAGTCCAACAAACGCTGTTTGCTCTTCAGCCCAAGAGAAGATCTCTGTGTTCTGTGTGAAAGTACAACATGATGATAGTTATGGTTGATTCCACACACACCTAAAAGTCATTTTATTCATTTCCAGCCATTAATAATTATTTTCCCATCTGTTCTGTCTGAACCTCAAAGTATCTTTAATGCAGAGAATATATGTTTTATTTATGATGTCTCATATCATCATGTTGTTCACTGTAGTTTACCATAAAAACTAGATTATACAAAACTAAAAACTGCAGGAAACAAAATAATTCTCACAAATATGACTCATAAAATAAGACTGGTTGGTTATAATATTAACACAAGCACATAATGAAATATTGCATACATTTATTAAGGAGTCAGTAAAAATCTTCATGTATAATTTAAAATCTTTTTTTGACTCTGGAGTTTGAAGAGTGATTATGTAAAACCATCACGGCACATCGTGCTTTTAAAAGGATTTAATTGAAATCCCTGCAAAACGAAATTCAATGCGGCAAATCAACTGTTTCAATCCATCGACTGGAGCACCAATAAAATGAGGCTTAAGATGGCTGCAAAGCTACACACATGGACTAACACCACAAAACCCTGATTTTGTTTGTATTATATTAACTGAAAATGCAACACATCTTATATTGCATTATGAATTTCAGTCTGAATTGTTTGTAATGATGGCGAATACAATTCAGTTCCAGCTGATTTTGTTTTCCAAAAGAAGAAACTTAACACTATCACAACCTGAAACTAAAGACAGAAACAGTCTGTAATCAGCTTGCCGTCTCCTGTGAGCCTCCTGAAGCCATCAGGCACAATGAGATACAGAAGCAAAGGCTACTGCTTGATCAGCAAGTCAATATCCTCAAAGACACACGTAAACAATGGTGCCCACTACTCTCCCATCCACCAGTAACATCAGAAGCATCTCTGCTGCCATTATCACAAACATTAATGTGATTTTCTCTGGTCAGTTCAGTGTGACCCAAGGGCATCACAGAACAAGCCAAGAACAAATGCAATCACAGCTTTTCAGTCCTGACTAAACATGGAAAATCTACAAGAGAGGAACTCTGTTAGCATGCTGTCGGTTACGAACGCCAGCAGCTCAGGAAGTAAATAATCATTTTGGATGGAGATAAAAGTGGAAGGGAAAGACGTTTGATGGAAGAGAGGCACAGCGAGTGGCAGTTAAGGGTCTACTTGTCTGTGAGAGATGAAGGATGAGAAAATGTGGGAAAACCCAGAAATGAGCTTAAAACGTGATAAAAACATGCTTCCCCTGAACTGTGTGGTTTACATCAGTCAAACACACTCTGGATTCAGATTTAACAGATTGTGTAAATGCTAACCATCACGTGTACTGAGGCCTCGAGGTGACAGCTGCTAATTTCAGCTAATGTCAGAACAAGTTTGTAAGACTGTGGAGAAAAATCAACATCTGGTGTTTCCAGAACTCAAAACACAGAATTTTCAGAACCTCTTATTTCTGATAGGACAGAAACATCACAAATGGCATCATTTTCTTTAAAATCTCTATTTTTTCCTTCAAGATTGCAATGAAAGTAGAATTGGATTATTACAGTCATGTCTAAATAAAAAAAATCTTTACACAAAATACAGTATAATGTTTTTATTTGTTCTGATGTTTGGGGTAACCAATGACCTGCTCATTTCTTCAGTTTCGTGAGTGTTATGTCAGTTTTAAAGTGTTATACATCAATGTGTTGTTTAATTTACTGTGATGTAACGTGTCATGATTCCACTTTTGTTTACATGTGACACAAATCCCACTACAGCTGTGAGAAACTTCCTGTTTCAAAACGCATGAATAATTAACAGTAACTCAAACAAGTGACACATCCAAACACTGAACGTCTAGAACGTCTGTCTGTGTTTAAAGTGCCTCATGAATTTATGTGAATTTGGACAGTTTTATAGTTATTTGGAGCTTGTCACATTACGTCCCTCAGCTTGACAGTAAATTTCGTTTGCTTGCTTGGTCGCTCTCTAATGTTGTAGCTCACGTGGCCAGTAATAGCACAGCACTGCCATTTTATTTTAAGTTCCCCTTTAAACTGCAACTGTTACAGTAACGCTGACATCAAACAAAACAAGCTGATCTCCATTTAAAGGGAAAATCTTACAAAAGCATCTTAATGGAGTAAGCAGGCTGCTAAGATATGACTGAGAACTTTTAATCATAATGCAAACATGATGAAAAATGTGGACCCTCACAACTTTCTCCTCATTAGTTACAAATGAATTACCCAGCATGCAACACTCAAATTAGCAGCCTTTACCGACCCCATGGGGCTCAAAATGCCTACGGATGTTGAATCATTACAGGCAGACCATCTGCAAACAGAACTTACACTTGAAGGACGGCATTTGACTCTTTCAAGCTATTTTATACAAAGGCAGATGCCATTACAACAATACAGGCCTGACGTTTTAATGACGTCTGCTAGTTTTCCTTTCATTAGTCCATTTTTGGTCTCTCACTCTCATTTCCTTTGATTCTTTGGTGTGTAACTACAGAGGCATGAGAGAACTTTGTGCACCATTAACCTCAGGTATCAACTGAGCAGATCTGTGAAGAGCTCAGATTTGTCCCATTTGAGGCCTGCAGTATATCCGCTCAGCTCAAAGAAAGAAAGTCTCAAGGTTATTTCAGCCATTACTAACCTAAAGCAAGTGATATTTATGCGTCTTGTCAACAAAGCCTCTTTTTTTCAGCTGCAAATGCCCTCTGCACAATTTCCTGTTTGTTTCAAGTCTATAAGAACATGATAAGGAGGTGATGTTGAAAGATGATGACATTGTGAAAAATGTAATTATGAGATGTGATACAATAAAATGTGATAACATTTTTCTTTGAGGTCTGACACAGAGAAAACAACAGATAGAATCTGGCAATTTTAAAAGTCAATAACCAAAAAGATTTGTGTGTTTAATCTTATTGAAAAGCGATGGAAGTCAGATATGTTGGTTGTTTGTGTGTTTTGACCTTTTGAAAAACAAAAACCCAGTGACGGTGTGGAGGTGACATTCAATCACAATGATGTCATACATGAAAAAGGAGACACACACATTTCAGTAGCTGTTGATGCAGGTTAATAAAATGTTGTGCGGTACATTCAGTAGAAGTTTAATCCTGTACTGACTGCAGAAGCGTTCAGCTCACACAATAAAGTCTTGAAGGAGACACATGAGCTATGATGGAAATGAACACGACAGTGTAGAAAACATAAAAGAAACACAGCAATGTGCAATGAACAATTACACAAAAATACAAAACAGGTTTACAAATCACAATGACAGTGAATGAAACACACACACACAAATCAAGGCACAAAACACACACATTCACCAACGTTTTATTTCATTTGCAGTGCACACAGCAGACAAACACACGATGACACATGACTGAGTTGCAGCGCATTTAATCCATGAATGAAATGAGGAATGACGTACAAAGCAGCGTTATGACATCATAGGCGAACTCCGCTTGCGTCACGCTCGCGTCGCGCGCTGTCTGCAGTCCACCAATGAGATTCAGCTGAACTGAATGGAAATATGAAATCAGACACGAGCGTCGTGTTTTCCAGCAACGCGCGTCGCGACGCGACAGGTGCATGTACACACTCACCACATGTGTTTTCTGGGGGGCAGGCTGCGCTCTCTGTTGTACGCGGTGACCCCCAGCGACAGCTGCATCACTGTGATGTATTTCTGATAGTTCACCATTGTAAAGACGCGCAGACGCGACAGCAGACGCGATATTAACGGCTCGGGCTCTCCTGCGTCTCTGGCAGCGACTTCAATTGCGTCCTCCGCGCCGAGCGTCGCAGCGCCATTTCCAGCCGCTGCCGCCCATCACCGCACCGACGCTCCGCTCGCGTCGCACCTCTGAGAGCAGAACAGCGCGCCGATCCGCTCGGTATGAACTCAAGAGATGAGCGTCATCTACCCGACGCTTTGCTTAGGACGCGCGCGTTCCTCTCTCTCTCTCTCTCTCTCTCTCTGTCTCTCTCTCTCTCTCTCTCAGAGATGCTGCGGCGTCCGTGCGTGAGGCAAGGTGTGTGTGTGTGTGTGTGTGTTGGGGGGGTTTGGGGGGAGGTATAGCCCACTAGCGTAAATGCAGGTGATATTGTGAATATACAATATAACATTAATATAAAATCATACACTACAATATTAATATAAAACTGCAACATGTCATTCATGAAAAACAACTGAAGATCATATTCACAGTGATTAAATAAATGAGAACAGAATCTGTCAGAAATGTCATGTAATATTCAGAGAGCGTTTATGAGAGTCACAGCCTCAACATTATCAGAGATCACAGCCTCAACATTATCAGAGATCACAGCCTCTTCTCTATCTCTGTGTGAGCTCTTCAATTCTATTTACAGAGATTAATTCACTTTTTAAACAGTCTTGAAATGGGTGCAGAGCTAATTTCCTTTGACTCCCATCTTCTCTAAACTGTCTTTTACACTCAACACGGCTGCACTGACGCAAACGTACTTTTGAATGTAATGTGCAATGAAGATTGTGGTAAATTTGCACAAATGAATAGAATATGAAACAAAAAAAATGTGACATTATATTAATAGTTAATTTCCATTCATCAAAGAATAATTGAATTTTTATGTGACATACAGGCAAAAAACAGATTGAAAATGGCGAAAGAATTTAAGTTGATTCTTTTACAATTTCACATGCTTCATTTTAAACATTTAAACGTATGTTTTTAAAATAAGAATTCGTGTCGTAGAGCTTCAGGAATGAGAATATTTATGGTTTATGTATTTGTAAAGTGTAAAAGGGGTTTAGAAAGTTCAACACAAAAGTGACGATTCCTTTAACTAGAGCATGAAGCAATGATGTCTCAGAATTAAATCACTTGAATAAATGCAAAAATAAAATGTAAATTTAAACTATAAAGCAAAACAATAGCCAATTATAGTCTCATATTTACACTGTATGTCTTCTTGTGCTTGTGTTAACAGAGACTCTGATGTTAAATGCCTGTAAATAATCTTCAAACACGAGTTTCCGTAGACAAACGGATGCATTTAAACACACATAATTCTCAGCACTGGTGTGTCTGCTCTGCACAGCTGATGGTCAACAGAACATCTGCAGCTGTTTCTGCAGTCTGCCGCTCTAATGCATCTTAAGCGTGTCACACACTGCAGAACCGCAATTTCACACTCGCATGCAGAATCTCACATTAATCCCTGGAGACGCACACACATTTACTTATCTGTCTAAATGGGGACATTCCATAACTAACTATTAATTATAAACTATTACCATTAACTATTTGTCTGGTTATAACCCACATTCTAAACCTAACAGAAATCTTTCTGGACTTTTACATTTTTACAAAACCATTTTACATTTTTTGTCCCCAATATATGGTTAAGTAAACACACACACAACACACACACACCACACAGAGCCAATGAAGAGCCAGCCCCTCTTTTCAACCCTGTTTAAGGAATGACTGCATAAGTCAACGGGGTTGAGGAAAATCCTGAGTGTTTTCACAGGATGCATCTCATTCCCTCTATACAATTCCCATCTATGAAATAGGACAAGTTAGCAGTGACCTCCTTCTTGTGCCTTTGGTCTTCCACAAACAGAAAAATGTGGGTTCAGGAATTGATGACAAGACTCAAAGTCACTTCCCAGAGGAGAGAGAGTTGGACCCGGGCCGTAAGAACCCTCTCCAGCTGGGCTGGTGTGATTTATGACTTTTCACAAGCAAACAAAGAGGAGAAATGAGGTAGAAAGAAGGCGGTCCTTCAAACACTGCACCAGAAGAGAGGAGCCACTCGTGTGAGACATGAGAGAGGGAGGTTCCAGCATATGCACATGGGAGTCCACGGCCCCCCCGACACACATATAAACCTGAACACACACTTTACAAAAACACACACACTGCAGTACTGCCGCAAAAACATACATCACATCTGCCTCATTCTCTTCTACATACAAGCGAAAAGTAACACACACACTCTTTTGCCCTTTACACACACATCCACACACACACACACACTCTTTTGCCCTTTACACACACACACACACACACATTGCTTCTTTCTCTGTGTGCAGTGAGTCATCAGCAGTGTGTAGCATAACCCGGCTGCTTTAATCTTCCTCTCTCTTCCTCCTCCTCTTTCTTTGGTCACCTGACAGATGAGGATTTCAGCCTGGTTATTTTTAACCAATAATGAAAAGAATTCTCCACGGCTGTGCTAGTCTGCCAGAGAAAATTAAGGCACTGAAAGTAGATCATTTCGTGGCATTTTCCGCCAGCGATTGAGATATCACACAGTTGCCGGTTAGATTGCTAAACGAGTAAAATCTCGTTCAACATTTCATTTTACTTTCACTTTATTTTGCTTGATGGTGCCTTTATCACTTCAGAAGGACTGAAGCAGAAATTAATGTTGCTTTGCATCTAAGGCAGACTGTTCTGATCAAAGCATCTATTAAAACATTAAAAACGTTACAGCAGATGATGTTGCTGGTCAGAGATAAATCCAGCCAGACTCACATCTTTTATGGTTGTTTGGATCAGTGGAGACTGACTTTGGTCTATGAGCATCCCCACACAGCACAGGTCAATGTCTCAAGAGACTCCAGAATAAGAAAGACTGATGAGACGGGATTCACATCAGAGACAAACAGCATCCTCAGCATCTCCATCTGTCCAAATGTACCAAAGCCAAGCACAGAAGAGAACAGCCTTTACTCAATATCCCTGTTTTATCCTAAAACCTGTGACACCCTCCGCTGACACTCAGTATCATGTAAAGTGACAAAGTTAATAAGAGCTCATCTAACAGGAAACATTCTCAGAACGGTGGCTAACGTTCTCTTAAAGTTCCTGTAGTAACATCAGTGAAACATTCTCACAATCTACAATTGTATGCTGGAAGAAAGAGTCTTGACCTAGTGACATAAACATAGAACAAGTGACTTAAACCAGAAATGAAACCAGTCAGAAACCAGTCAGTTCCAGAAATGAAACCAGTTCATCCTGTCAGGTTCTCATTCATTATGCAAAGCGACACAGAGGGACGTGGGAGGAGGTGAGATGCAGCACAGGTGACATGATGTCTTACCTCGTGGTAAAAAGTGGATCTGTGTGCAAAGGTAGAAAACAAACCGTCTTTTGGTTTTTGGACGGCATGTTCGTCTGGCTGTGAGACGCTTTTGTTTGTCCTTGCTTGTTTCCTTCAGCTGAGCCATCTGTGAGG